>WBMW01005106.1:988596-1111740 GCA_013396635.1 Penelope pileata | reverse complement strand
TTTGGGGGGGGGGGTGGAAACAATATGGTCAAAATCAGACAAACACAACAGCCAAGAGGGTTTGAACTCTTCTCACAAAACTTCTGATGAACACCAAACCGCTAAGTACAAAACTGTAATTTTGCTCATCCACTCTCCTGTCCTCCCTGCTATTTCTTGGCCCTATATAAGCTGTTTGCTGCTAAGTAGACATTTAGTGTGCACTCCCTTGCCTTTCACAAATCTCTGAAAACAAGCTAATTCTTGAGGAACTTGGATAAACAGAGCCAGCTGTCGTTGCAGATAGCCCTCTTGTTGACTTCATATTCTTCCTAATGTATTTGTGTCCACACACACTCCCCTCTGCTGAGAGAACTACTTTTTCTGCTTTGCCACTCCACTGATCTGTTCCTCCAGGTCTGCTCAGTGCTTAATCCTCCAAGATATGCCTGTGGGAATTAATAAGATCCAGCCTTCCCCAAAGTTATCCTGATGCTCCTTATGGCCCCGGGACGCAGCACACAAAAGATGGAAAGCTACCTAAACTCTCAGCAACTCTTCTCTGGAAGCAGGATAGAGCAGATAACCCAATCCAGCAATAAGAGACAGTGAGAGTGTGACAAGTGGCATGTTCTGAGGATTGACTTTAGCTATCAGAGGAATATGCCAATAGTTAATGCATGCACAGCTCCTGAAAATGCAAAGTGCAGTTGTGGATTCACAGCAGACTTCTAAAATTGTTTAAATTATTTTATTCCAGAGTTTTGGCAACATTTTCCTTTATTAATTATGGCTCAGGAAAGTATAAACTAGCAAGGAAATTAACTGGGTATTGTTGTTTTTTTTTTTTTTTCTGTACTTATTCTCTTATTCTTTCAACTCTTTTCTTCCTTTACTGTTTTTTTTTTGTTTTGGTTTGGTTTGGTTTTTTTGTTTTTTTTCTTAACAGATCAGTGATCCTCCCAGGGCTTTTCTCTCCTCTTCTCACAGATCAGATTGCTGCTTCAGCAATGTCACTTGATCTATAACCTGCTTCTAATGCTAACATTATATATGCTTTAAAATATGAATCAACCTTCCACTTTAATTCTTACTATAAAAAGATCAAAACTGAGCCAAATATGGTCAGAGGGTTAAAAAAAAAAAAAAAAGACTCTGAGAGGAAAACAAGACATCAGGGACTAATAAAAAGAATGGCTTCTGTAAATCACAGGATGATTGATTAAAATGAGGGAGGAGGGGAAATGGGATATTATTCAATTACAGACCAACTGTGAGCTTCCGACATGATGTCTTGTGAGAAGGTAATCACAGTCCTACAAAACACAGAATGAGGCAGTTCTAGGAAAGAGAGCAGTACTAATACCACTGGCAAGGCCTCATCGAAAAGATGGAGTACTGTGGTTTTCATATCTTTTCAAACAATTGAGTTTCAGACTGAATAGCTGCAGAGAAAGTAAAAGTTGAAAAAAGACACAGGGTAAAATCTGACCATGAGTCATTCTGTCTGGAAATTAGATTTCCAACTGTAAAAGTAGAATGAACCTTTCACCTGGAGGACTGGGAACAAGAAACCAAACTGACAGCAGAGTGAAGTTTGACATAGTTATCGAAATAACAATATGGGAATTGTGTTTATGTCTATACTGATAAAATAAAGCAAGACAGACATTGATCCTGAGGCCAAGTGGTACAAACTGGCTAGTGTACACGTTTAGGCTTAGCCCCTTCCTGAGCAGGATCCTCTTGGAAAAAATAGCTGGAGAGGTGCCAACAGAGCCAACATATCTCCAACATAATTTCACCTACCCCAAGTGGGAAACTGATACTTCTTTTTCCCCCTCCTGAACACAAATTTGGAGCACCGAATCTGCTTCACGTGTTTCACAACAGCCTCAGATCCTTTGTAAAGACTTGGAGCACGGTGGCTGATGGTGGCAAATCTGTTCTGGTTGATTCTCCAGACTGTGCCTGCCCATGAGAAGATGTGGGCAGTGAAGGTAAAAGCTGACCGGACATAAAGAATGAAGTGCAATTGCACACAAGCAGAACCATCAGCTCTGCTACTTTGCATAGTTGAATTCCTTGGAAAATTCATGATTCTCTTTAAGAGGAGAACGCTGTAGGGAAGCAACAGGGGCAGATGAAAGGAATGCACCAGCTTCAATCACTGTGCTGCACTGCAGTTTAAAGGGGTTGCTAAATATGTCATCTTCTCCTATCACTTCTCAGAATATCACTGAAAATAATGTGTAGAAGAGTCTTGTTAGAGGATTAGGGCCTCCTGGTGTCTGGTGCTGCACAAACACGTCTAGAGACAGAGCATGTCTGCACAGACTTATGGCTACAGCAAACTGGAAAGGTTTCTCGTTGCAGTGCAGTAAGTCATACTCAACATATAATACAAATTATGTTTGTCACTTGAAAGGGAAAAAGAGTAACAGCTTCCATTCTGTCTTTGTCACTCAAAAATATTGACACCTTTAATGCTTTGTATTATCTTTAAGCAGCCATGCTGAAATTAGATGCCAAAATAAGCAATGTATTTGCCAGTTGATGTGGGGTTCTGAAAGGCGCTAGCTGTTTTGTGGGAGGAGAGAGGATTTCGTCCTCAGGGAATGGAGATTTTCTGTGCTGCAGAAGTGGCTCTGTAGCACATCCTTCTCTGCCTAAATAACGTGACTCATCTGCTCTCAGTCTGGAGCTTTGCAAATTATGGTATTGTAAAAACATGCAAAGTTCACACTAAGTTCACAGAGCTACAAAAATAAGCTGTTTCCCAAGCAATGGGTGATCCAGCGAGCAGAGCTCTGTGCTGGAATTCACCAGTTCTGAATCCTGCTCTCGAATATGCTACTGATTATTTGAGTGACTCTAGAAGAATTCCTTTCTCTCTTAAATCTCTTTTCCTTCACTGCCTCTGTCTTGTTAACCTCCGCACGTGCAAGGTCTGAAAGATGAGATCTGTGCTGATAATCATTTTTCCAAACTCAGAATCTGTTTAAAAACTATCTTCTCTTTGGCCATGATGGATCCTAACTTGGCCTGTTCAGATTCATTCTAGATGCTCTCATAATATCATTTTTTCCAGCTCATCAGTTTGACCATATCACCCTTCTCTTGGTATCCCAGCATGAGTTTTCACTTCCCTGCTGTGTCTAACAGAGGCTTTTCTCCAGTGCCAACACTCCTTCCATGATGTCCTTGGTAATTACCTCCAATTCAGTGATGAGAAGGAGATTCTCCCTCTGAGTAGTAAATGCTAAATACTCAGATAACTCTTTTGTGCCTTTTCTCATGCTGCATCTACTGCTGGAATAAAATCTTCTTGGCACCTGCAAACTTGCTCACTTTTCTCTTTTTGCTCTTCTCTAAAACAACTTGCTTTCCCCACTCTACAAAAAAAAACAAAACAAAAATAATCCCAGCATTGACTGCTTATATGCTTAGTTAACCACCTAGCCAACTACAGCTCCTTGCTTCTTTTTGTTCCCTATCTAACCATTTGTCTTCCTTTGTTACCCCAGGTTTTACACCTAGATTGTAAGGTCTTTGGAGATCAGACAGCTTTCTGATCTGTGCTCGTACCATACTCTTCTGATTTGTGCATCAGGCTGCCTGGGTGCTATGGCAATATGAGCAGTAAAGCAACAAATGACAATTTGGTTTAAGCATCACAGAAGAAGAACAAGGGAAAAATGAGAGCTGAGAAATACAAGAATGGTCCCCAGCTGTGTTTTCTTTTTATAAACTCACAGATATTCAGTGTGGAAAAGAAGTAAGGAAAGAATAAGGCATCAGAGAGGGGAGAGTTTATCCCAAGAGGTTGACTCTTTCTCTGGACTCTGACACTTCCCCATAGCCACTTTCTGGGGAATCCCAACCTTTTCCAATGCTTTCAGACACACTTTCACAGCGGGCACAATGCAGGGGGAATTAGGTACATACTGTGACATATTACCAATCACTTCACTATGCTGGAGGTTTTTAAGCACATTACACTTGATTTCAGCATGTCTAGTCCAAAGCTGTGTCTTTACAAAGTACCAAGTGCTACTGCCAAGTGAACAGAAAATGTGTGTAAATCGTACTCAGTGGAAACAAGAAGAATGATTATGTGTTGAAGGCACAGGACAAGACTGAGGAATTAATCCAAATAATTTTTATGCTACGGGTTCTTTTTCTCCTTTGCCACAGACCTTCTCTGATCACTAGCTGTCAGCAAGAAAGTCAGAAGTGTTCCTATGGACCTTCAAGGAACCTGAAGTTGTTATAGTGGTCACCATTTTCTCTACCTGCTGTGACTTACATTTTTTTTTGCAGTGACAGTTACTTTCACACATCCAGCTCAACACCTGACCTTACACAGAAATGCATATTGCTGAAGTTACAGTGCTGTTCTGGCACCTGGTAGAGAATATTCAGTGGAAAATGTAGAAATAGATTTCGAATGAAGATTTTAGCCTAGCTCTGAGTGGCTTGTTCCTGGCAGCATTCCTTATTCATGTACTGCTCTTGTTGCTGGTGTATCTACGTTATTTGGTACGATTTTCTGTCCCACAAAATTCTGCAGGACTAGTCTCTGATTTTTTCGTAGTCAGAAGGTTTTCAAAAAATGTATTAAAAAAGTCACAAGGAACAAAATAGTTGGATTACTACTAATGTGTCCTTGGAAGTTTTGCAAATAACTAATTATGAAAATGTATGAGCATGCAACCTCTAAGAGCTTTAATAAGCTTCATGCAGCCCAAAAGAACCCTGCAATAAACCTTCTTAAGATACCTCCTGGTGACATCAATACTCTTTCAAATCAAAATTAAATTAAGCACTCTTTTGAAGTTAATATCCCTGAAATCAATTCCAAAAATTGATTTAGTATACAAGGTATTTCAAACAACCATAGCAGTGCCATTGGTTAAAAAATAACAAACAAACAAAAACCAACAAACAAAAAAAAAACCAAAGTAATCTATGGTTGCAGTGTTTTTTCAGTTAATAATGCCTCAGTTAGGAGCATTCAGCCAATATGTCCAGAGTGCTAAACTCAAAAGAGGTCTAATCAGTTTATTAAAGTTTGTATTCCCCTGCAGTTGTCTGATAAATTGGCAACATGGAAACCTGTAACAGATGTCTGCTCTTTTTCCAAAATAATGGAGAGCAAGCATAGACAAGAAGGTGTCTGTCTGTAATCAGTGGTGTATCATTTAAGTTCTACCATGTTCATTTTTTACAATAATTAGATTTCTTACATCTATCATTTTTTTCCAGGGTTACTGCACAGTCCTTCTAATGCAGAGTTCTCTGGCTTTGATCAGTAATAGAAGGGGAGTGATAGAGATACTGCCAGGGAACAGTAATTGTCTACATGTCACTGGGTAGATTTATTCTCTCCAAATAGTGTTTGAAGCTATTTTCAAAGTTGGATCAGAAAGACTGTGAAGTCCTAGACCTTGTTGCTGTTATTTAACCAGCATCACAAATAACAAGAAGATGTCTCTCACTATGATCAGTAAACAAGAAATCAACACCTACATATCAGTTGCACCTTTGAGAATTTCTCCAAATGCCTCTACTTGATGGATTTGACTGTGCAACATGTTCTGAGGTAGGGTGGAAAAGGCAACTTTCACAAAAATTTATTTGCCCAGAAGATGTGGAATAATCAACCTTCAGTTATCAAAAATAACTCACAGAAAGTTCAAAAATGAGTCCTTAGAAAGGATTAGGAGTGAAGCCTCAACTGGACACAGTATTTGGCGAAGTAATTGAAATCTTCTGTATGAAGCTCCAGGTTTTGCCATCAGGACAGAGGCACGCACATTTGTGCCTAGGAATTCAGGAGGTAGGAGAGCTTATTGTGGTCCTCACTGCTGGTACTTTACAATACACTGAAAGAGAAACAAAAGAAGGGGACTTTTCTCTAAATACAGTACTTCATGCCTTGTAACAGACCTACTGCAACCAGGTCCCTACTTGTGAGGCAATTTTCAAGGCTGCAGGTAGGACTACTACCTGCTTTCTGTTGCTCAGGAGCTCTGCAAGAAGAATTTGCCCAGGGAGGTTGTGGACTCTCCTTCTCTGGAGATGTTTAAGACCCATGTGGACACTTACCTGTGTGGCCTGCTGTAGGGAATCTGCTTTGGCAGGGAGGTTGGACTTGATGATCTCTAGAGGCCCCTTCCAACCCCTGCAGTTCTGTGATTCTGTGAATTCTCCTCCTTCTGTGAATTCTCCATTTACAACTTTGGCCATTGTAAATATTCTCAGAACCCAGCCATAGGCCCTACCCAAACAGTCCCATATTATATGGAAATGAAGGATCGTCTATGCTCTCTACATTAATAAATAGAAGAGCTAATGCACTTCCAAGGCTACACTGTGGCTCTGTACAACCTATGGCCTACAGAATAATTGTAAAGGGATGCAAAGTATGCTTTTTATTCCCCAGAATGAATAGAAATTGTTCATGGAGTACAAGTCTGTAATTATCTCATTTCATTTCTCTTTACATGACCTTACAAACCTGGCTTTTCAAGATAGAAGTAATGAATTTTTGTTGAAGAGTAGTTGGACTATGCGAAGACAGCGTTTTTTCACTGCTTACAGAAAACAGTGATCTTAACAGGAGAAATGAGCTTGACAGACCATGAAAAAAAATAACAGATTTACACTTGAATACAGAGTTACACTTAACAAAGTAATGTTTTACAAAGGACTGGACAGTTCAACCAAATTAAATTGGCCTTTCTGAAGACATAAAATCTCACTTTTTTTCCTCTCGCTTAAATAAGATTGTCATTATCAAGCACATGAGCAAAGAGTGTACCCCCAGCTGCTCAGTACATCCACTGGTGAGTTGTGCATCTGCAAACACAATTACACTTCTTTGTACTGCTATTCCTTACATTAAATCAAGCTTCACAGTTTCTCCTTGAAGAGTCTGCTAATTCCCCTCTCTTCTCAAGTCCTCTCAACTGCTCCCTCATGATATATGCTCTTTCATAGTTTCTTGCTGTACACACAGTCTGTTTGCTTCCTCTTCCTCTCTGTACCATGGCAACTTTCATTCATGCTTAGCTCTCTTGCTATGCAGTTTTCCCACTGTGCCCCTTAACTTGCTTCTCTGAAAGCATTTATTGTAAATATAGTCCCAGGAAAAAGCACTGTTCTGTTCGGGTCTCTGTCCAATACACATAAGATATAATTCTCTCTATTCACGGTCATCCTGTCCAAGCATTCAGGTTTCCCATCTTTAATCTGGATTGTGTCATGAAATCTTTCAGTCTGAGGTGTGAAATAGTACGTCATCAACAGAACCAGGATTTCAGCCTTTATGACATAGCTTGCTAGATAGAGATTTCTCCAATGTCTACATAGTCAACTGAAGAGCAAATACTGTCTGCGTTGTGCTCAGCACTGTGACTGTGCACAGTCTATAATTCACCAGCACTAATATGTACAACTATCCAAACAGCTTTGGGAAGAACACTGCTTTTTCCCATTGATAAAATATTCTGAAAATCCTGTGATCAAATGGAATATTAAGTGGACACGTCAAAAAATCACCTTTAGACTCATATTTGGAACCTGTGGACACAAAAGGATAATGAAGGGAAACATCACAAAGCTCTAATATTGGGAAAATTTTCACACTACTAAACCTAGAGGGAATTTCTTTCTAAAGAAAAGAAGAATTCTGTTTCCATGGTAACTCAGTGCTAGGGCCCCCTTACAGTCCAAATTTAGCAGAATTATATGTGAGAGTTTATTCAGCACACTACTATGCACTTGAGGCTACGATGAAACCACTAACCTCATTGCACTGGGGATGTCAGGTTGAATGCAAACTGGGACTGACAATATCTTGAGCGAGTCCAAGTGTAACACTAAAAAGTAACAGTATGCCTTAAAGACAAGGGAGAAATTATAGATGATAACAGAAAATAAGCTACCAGCCTGAGAATGACTTGAAATATCAAAAAATTCTATGAAATGGCTCAGCATCTAAAAATGAATTCTTTTCATCCCGGTCTTGACATTAATTTACTTACTCCTATCAAACATGGTACGCCAGAGATGGCTCTTTCCCCCTGTACCATAGAGACCGTCAGAATACAGGTGCTGCCCTGCCTTTATTCAGGAGAGACCACGTAACTCATCTGTCCATACGGAGATATTTTACCTTTTGTACCTTCTAGTGTACCAGGACAGTCTGTAGAGAAACCTCCACACCTTACCTGGCAGAGCTTGTGCTGTGTATTTGAGACACTTGGTTAAAAAACATCCCAAGAGATAAAAGTGCCACCTGCTTAACCAATGCATTTACTGCCCTTAAAAACAAGTGGAGAAAGGTACTGTAGTTCTGAAATGTTGATAGGTGCTTAGCAGAGGCCAAGTGAAGATCAGACGGCAACAAAACAAAGAGCAGAGGTACCTTAGTGAAGACAAGACTCCTTCAAAAGGTGCCTGTGCAATGTTTTAACATGCAAAAGTTCTGAAAGTACTGCTTGAACTTGGTAATGAATATATGTGCTGTAAGCTCATGTTTGGCTGGAACGGAGCATGGAGTCTTTTCCTGCTTTCAGCAGCACTCAGCAGTGTATCATCCACATTATGTACATGGAGAGGATGACCTGCTTCGTGGTGCTAATGGCAAGGGAGTACTGAAAAACAATGTTGCCCATTTTCCCACACTGTCAGGTATTTGAGAAACCAACTGAGACATTCTAAGCATGGTTTGTATCAAATATCTCCCTTTGCACTAGAGGGAAGAAATATTTTAAAACACTTTCCTTGGGTTGTTGCTTTTATGAACCATCTATCTGATTTCAGGATCAAATCAATGAAGTTTAAGCTCCATCTGATCATATGTTCATTTTGCCACACACTTTGTCCTATGCTATCATGCTTTTTCTCTGCTCCAAAGCTGATGAAGGAGAAAGTGACCATCATAATCTTAAAAATCAAAAACCTGACTTTTGAGCACAAGCAAAAAATTGCATTAGTCACTAGTAAGTAGCTGACTTTTTGATCTTTATGGATAGCAGACAACTACATACACCAATCCAATGTATTAACACAGACTGTAGCTAATTCAAAGGTACAGAATGAGCAAACTGTCGTGTGGGGGTGTTGTAAGTATTCCAATAAAGTGAGACCGCCTACTTACACTAGCAACCTTTCTCTTGCTTCAGCATCAACATTTTGGTTGCCTTTTGCAGCAAATAAAAGGAAAGAAAGCACATTTAGTCTGATCATCTTTCAAGTGATTCCTAAAAAAATCCTGAAAGGACAAGTAAAAAACAAATCAAAGCTCCTTTTAACACTTTCACCTCCATCAGGAAGACAAATTAAGGTATTTAAGTGTCAGTCTCTTGGGAAATGGTGCTGAAGATGCAGAGAAAATTAATTGGCTGGCTATAATTTGCATAAAAATATTAAATATTAATAAGGTTAATGTTTTGTGAGGTTTAACCAGGAGTGACTACATACAGCAGCTATCTAAATTTTTAACTCAGATAAGGTGCAATGTAAAACGCTGTGTCCAGCTAAGTACTGGTGCATCCTCTAGAAATCCTGCTCTGACATCAGGTCCAGCAACAGACATAGAGAGGAGGAAAAAAAATAAACTCCCTTTTAAAGCTATCTCCTACCAATCCCGCAGCTCTGACAGAGCTCATTGAAACACACAGGGCCATGTGGGTGATGTTGGCATTGCAGTCTGTTGGTAGTGGGGGTGTTAAAATATTCCCTATGCCCAAACCAGCCCAGGGTGGCTTTTCTGCCTGATTCCCATCACAGCTTGAAAGATAGAAGCTGGGGCTGTGTGCCAGCTGCCTGTCCTGCTCTCAGCACAGAACTTATACAGAGAGAGTCTCCAAACCTGCCTCTTCCCCTTCATATAGAGGTTTTGCTTCTCCTTACAGAGCACAGTGAGTGAGATGTCTTGGCATTTGTTGAGGATTTTTAAGGGTCGGCAATCCAGCCTCATGTTCAAAGCTTTTTGCAAAAGTTCACAGATGTAGCTTGGCAAGTCCTTTAGTCCCAAAGTAGCATTTCCACAGCAAAACCACAGTTTCCCTTGCCCATGGATGTTCAAGATGAATTTCGTGAAGCGACCAGAGACGAATCTGCAGAAGCATGCCAGTTGCAGAAGCATGCCAGTCACAGGAGCATTTGTCAGCATCAGCAGCAGCAGGAGATGAGCACGAAATATGGACAGCCTGTGTGCACTGACCTGTCCTCTCACAGCAAATGAATGCTTTCCAGCTAACTCAGGCCTACAAATGGCTAAAAAAGGATTTAAAGTTAAGTTCAGGCAAGTTGTGTGGTGAAAAGCATCCCTTAAAGGCAATCAATAAAAGGATTGATTCTTCTAACGTACGCTAATCTGTTTTCTATTTCTCTCCTTCCCACCCAGGGTAATCAGGCAACAGATGCAGGGGCTGATCCAGAAACCCCACAGTGCTCCAGACCCAGATTCTTAAAGAAGGTCATTTCCATGAAAGCGATAACTTGCAAACCTCTAACATCACAGACTGCATGGACAGAGGCAGAAGTCACTACGTTATCAGGCTGCTGCCCTGTGCCGTTTCATGTGGGGAAATGGGCTCTACATTGGCAGCAGGATCAGGCAGCCAAGCATGAGATAGCCATCACTGCTGAGCAGCTTGTGTGAAACAAAGCAAGCATTAAGGGAACAATAAGAACTATGTTTTCAGAGGTGTTCAATGGAAGATTTTAACAGTGCATGTTTTCATGTAGTTCTGCCACCTGAACTGATGATATGGTAGTAAGTGACCCAATAAATCGCATACCCGTCTGCTCAGTCATTTTAAGGAAAACCTTGTATTATTGCCAGATTGGAAACAGTAATGCAGAATTTTCCCCATTATTCCTTCATCTAGGGGAAAATCTAAGAGGTTTTGTAGTGTTAAAGCCATTGAAATTTTTCTTTTTAGCAGCACGCCTGCCTCAAAGACTAGAATTGGTGAAAATAGATTGGCATAAAAACCCCTTCCTGATAGTCCTTTTGTTTCTAAGAATTGGCAGCAATGAAGAAGCCATTTTAAAAGGATAATTTTTTGTGTGAAAAGAAGCAAAAATGAGTCACCATTTGAAGAGCTATGTTAGAAATATTTGCCGAAATACATTTCTCCTTTATATCTAGTCTTGTTCCAATGCATGTATGGCCATTTATCTTGGACATCCATCTTGGCCGTTTGGATTTCCATGTTTACTATGGAGAAAATCTTTACTTTTCCTACTTCAGCTGCTACTGGAGCACTTATAAAAAAGAGAATAATCACAGAAAACTTTCAGGAAATAAGTTATTGAGAATTTTTGCTAACCTCATCTGCACTAGGTAGTCATTTCCTTTCTCCCTTTCACCATGGCCACAGTGTAGCTGCACGCACATACACATACCCATTACGCTGCTATAAATCAGAAGTTGGCAGGGGCAAATGTCCAGCTATGGCAAAGTGTCTTGAGAAACCAAATGCTACTTGCAACTTGACAGATAGGACAGATAATCCACTGGGTACATCATGGACTGCTCTGCATAAGAAGCATCCAGTGTAGTGTATTTTGTGTTTGGGAGTTTCTTGCATTGAGCACCATGGGTGCTCAGTGATTGTAATGCTTCTAGGAAGGATCAGATTTACCACTCCTGTGTAGACCATCTGTGCATCTGTGAGCCACTGCTGAGAAAAGATAGGCAAATATCTGTTTCAAATAATTTGTCTTTCTAGGATTTTCATGAGTGGCTGCACAGATTTTCTCGTCCAGATTTTTCTTTTAGGATAATAATTAATACGAATATTTATATGTAACATAGAAAAAATATTTTCTTTAAAAGCACATTGTGACAAATGAACCACATTTAATAATGTATTTATTTTTTGTTCTGTTATAATTCTGAGAGTCCAGTGAAGTCAAAAGAGTGTGGTCAAAAGTATTACTATGAGATTATTCTGAAGATTTTTAATAACATTTTAATAACACTGGGGGCAATCTTAGCCACCAGGTATCACAGAATTTTATCTGTAAATCAGCTAGGCAGAGTACCAGAACTCTGTGAAACTGAAGCACAGTAAAATAGCCAAACCTATCAGAAAGAAGTCGGTATTCAAATCATTCTCTCCAGCTCGTGAACAAACCTCTAGGAATCTGCACAATTTGCTGTCCAGGCTTAATTTACTCTACAATGCTTTCTCTGTTGAAACTTTTCTTCATAAAATGTCCTTTAAGGCCAGGAAAAGTAGTTTGCAAAGCCAGTTACCTCTGTTTGTGTTGAGGGAAGGCAGATAAGAGATGAAGAAAAATTTCAAGCAGTGCTTGAGAGAAAATTACTCTGAAGAACAGTTGGCATTTCCAATAAGAAAGGCATCGGAAACCTTAGAAGACCCTATCTCAAGAGCTTTGTTCTGATAGAACAAAGCTTTCCTGTGATATGGCTGGCTCAGATATGTTGGAGCTTTATATTTGCTTGAGAGTGAATGACTGAATCATAGCTGGAAGAATCAGTCTGCACAGAGAGAAATCGTTCAGCAAAGATGTTGCTTTGAGAAGTGAGGAAAGATGTGCCGCCAGGAAGGTTGGGCAAGGACACCTTCACTGTTGAGTCATCCCATTCTCTGATGATCTCTCCCATGTGCATAATCACCTACATCCCTTTCAGCTACCAGATCTGGAGACCTCTTCCACTAAGAAGAAGGAAAAGAAAAACATGAATATGAAGGCACCCCTCACTCCCTAGCTGGCATGTAGCTGTGGCACAGCAACTGCAGAACACAACCCCAGTGTCTGGACTGGATGGGAACCCATGACAACACAGCGGAGGCCTCTAGCATGGAGATTTAGAAAGCCAGAAGTGAGAACTGTAGGCAAAGAGCGGTGTCAGATGAATGGGCACTTTGCGAACTATGACTACAAGTTTTGCCTTACTTCATGACAGTTAATATAGAATAGGTTCCTAGTTACATTGTGTGGCAAGATAGAGGAAACATACTAACAGAAGGACTGATGATCCTTTATGAGGTAGAAGAGAAGGGGAACGTGCTTTGATTTTGCAAGAAAACCGGGCACTGTCATGCAAATAGACAATTGAAACTCAGACGCAGTTATTAGATGCTACTACAAGTGAGTTCACATGTGTACTGAAGAACATTGGTCACACTGTCTGTCACTGACTATGCCAAAGCTATTCATAAATGTTAAATAGTTCTTCTGATCATGTCAGTACTACTACCTTGATTGAAGTATTTGCTCAGGAGATGACCACAACAGAATATAAAACCATAATGGAAGAGGTGTATGCACAAAGGAATACTGGGCCATTAAAACAGAGGAAAGGATTTGCTTGAGAATCTGTTTCATAGAAACAAAGGCAAAGAGCAGAGGAAGTGAAGAGAGCAGAACAGGAATGACTGCCAGATAGCGACTAGCAGTGAAGACCAGGAACTTCAGGTCTTTGGAGTGGTAAGAACAAGATGCTCCTGTTGCAAGCAAAAGTAAATCCCAGGTCACAAAAGCATGTAAGACTAGTCTGCTTATCTCTTGAGATGGAAGAAATCAGTCAATACATAACATCAAGAAGAAATGTGGAGTCCCAAACCTGTAAAATAACCAACTGTCCTGGTTCGACCTAGCAGACAGCTAAGTCCTACACAGTTGTTCGCTTACCCTCCCCCCTCCCAAGTGGGATGGGGGAGAGAATTAGGGAATAAATACGGTAGAACTCATGGGCTGAGATAAAAGCTATTTACTAAGACAGCAGAGAGAATAAAAGAAATACCAGTACATATATATATATATAAGAAACAATAAATAATACACAAAGCAAGGGACCAACAACTGATACCCAACCGGCCAGCAGCCCCTCCCTCCGAGCAAGAGATTCCTCTTCCGTAACAATCACATGATGTGATGTGGTATGGAATATCCCTTTGGTCAGTTTGGGTCAGCTGCCCTGGTCCTGTCCCCTCCCAGTTCCCGGCTCCTTGTGCCTCCTAACTGCTTCACTGAGGAACAAAATATGCCCTTGGCTGTGTTCAACACTGCCAGGTGTTATCAGTTTTGTTTCTCTTCTGGGAACAAAACATAGCTTCATACCAGACACTGTGAGAGAAGTAACTTCTGTTAGAAACTAAGACACCAACTGTGTCTAAGGAAGATCATGGCAAGAATAGAGGGCCTCAAGGATGGCTGTGAAACCCTGAATCTACAAGAAGACATAATGAATTAATCTGATCATGGGACACATCCGTAAACACAGCAGGATATATCTTCCCATTCCTCTGCTAACGTTACTTATGTTATACTCCTGAGAAATTAGCAAGTACAGCTTTCCACTGTAAGCAGCAAAATTAAATGATTTCCCAAGGTAAATGTTTGACAATAGAGCAGAGGCTCAAGAAACTCCTGGATCTGTGATCAGTCCACCTAATTATTCATTTCCTTGTACAATTACAGTGGGAAGAAAAAAAAAAGCCTCACTTAGCATTCAGTTCAATTTTTGTTTCAAATATTACATCTGCTTAAAAAAGTTTAACTCTAATAGGAGAAGAAACGAATCCCTTGGAAATACAAGAGGAACAGAGATCAATATTTGGCATCTTCAATTCTATAGATTTTGCATCAAGTGAAATGATTTTATAATGGAACTGATAGCAACTTTTTTTCCTGTCTGGTCAGCACCCAGGTTTCAATTCTTAGCACGCTTGAATAACAAGGTGATGAGCACTGCATAGTACATAAAGACAGCCAGAGTATCTTTCAATAGACTTCAATTCCAATCCTTTACTCCAGAGAAGCATGTTCTTACATTTAAAACTACTGCTCTCCTAGTACATTTGGAAACCGAGGTGCATTTGTGGCTACTAAATTACTCTGGGACAGACTTACTCAGACATCTTGTCGAGAGCTTAATGGATGAATAACAGAAGTAGAGCAAAGAAGCAGGAATGGAAAATACTGCCTGGTCTTCCACAGTTTTATACCATTACAGTGGGGAATCTAATTTTATCTTATCCTAGGATAAAACTATTAGAGATGAAGTCATTTCTTCCCCATTATTTCATATCTTACTGCGAAGTAGGGAGTCATGATTTATCTGATGGATGGAAGGGATGGACGCTTTAGCACAATCTAATTCCATGAACTGAAGTTCAAGTTGCTGATTGGGCTTCTCCCCATTTCCATGTCATGAAGACGCATTTAGATTTAGAGTCAACCCAAATAATGTTATTCTTACAAAAACTGATTACTAATAGAACAAAAGCAAACAAAATCCTTGAGGATACTAACAACACACAAAATATTCAGGAGACTAAGACAGGTCAGTTTGCAAAGGCAAGGGCAGAAAATTAAGTCATTTTTGTAAAAATCAAGTACGTGTCTCAGTCATCAGCCTTTCCAGACTCTTTAAAACAAATAGCTATAAAATAATAAAAAAAGAGTAATGAGCATATCTGAGTGTTAACTGTGAGGGTAATAAACCTCAGAAATAGAGACTTAAAAACAATGTGAAAAATTTCCATTTTTACTGATTTAGTAAAGCTTCTTTTTCCCCAAGAAAAATTGTTATAATTCCTTTTAGAGGCCTAAAAGAAAAATCATTATGCAGAGTGTATTTATGGCACAGTAAAAACTCCATTCTTAACCAAAGTTCAAAATAACAGAAGCACAAGTAGGAGCAGCTTCTTTTCTGTTTACCCAAGAAATTGAACGTACTCGAAGCAAGGCTGGAGCTGGATGTACATACCCCCTCCTGATGCATTCCCTGCAGCGCTGGCACACTCCCCCAAGTCATCCCTCCAGTGTGCCTGGGCACTAAAAGAATACTCTCTGTCTGGAGGTTGTACAAAGGCTGGGGAATAAACCCATTGGACTAATTCATCTCCAAATGGTCATTGATTAAGTGTCTACGCAAAACACTGACTTATTTAAAAGGGATCGACGGCCACAGAAAGTAACTTTCCAGCACCTTATTTTATTAGTTTTAAGAAATACTCCTGCAGTACATTTTGTGCACAGCTGCCTTTGGAAAGAGAAATTGAAGAACTGTTTTTTTTCCCAAAAGTCACCTTTGCCCACCCGTGGTACATCACACAACAAACAAAACAGCTGCACAAAGAGAGCCTACATGTAAACAACAAGCCCAGAAAAAGAGAAACTGCAAAACAGTACCATGAGAACACAACCAAGGTAGCATCCCAATTTTTCCTTCTCAAGATATTGCATTGTAAAGTTTGAACTGTGTTTCTGTACCTAAGCTTGCAATATTCTCAGGGAGATATAAAGCAAGTGTCTTCAGTCAATTTACAGTTGCCCATATAAGAGTCATTTTACAATTCTGAGCCCTCTAGGAAAAAGACAACAGGAAACAGAAAAAATTACTGAGAAGAACAAAAATGATTTGTTTATAAGATGGTAAGAAACACTGAAAGTCCTTCGAGGACATGTTTATTCCTGTTTTAACTCCAGAAATGTTACTCTACATTTTGCCCCATTATGTGCAAATGGATGCACTTGTACAGAAGTATAGGTATTTAGCCACTGTGTTCAGGTCTGTAAAATGAAAATTTAAACCCCAGTTCTGGTCTGCATGTCTTAATGCCAGTGTTTGCACACAGGGATGGGGAAATTTCTAGAGGATACAGCTAGAGACTGCAATTAGCTTCATTATCGCTTCGAGAGCAGAGACAAGGGGCACAGAGGCTCTTTTGTGTATTTAGCACGACCAGGCTGAGCGAGATACGATTTGGTGCAAGTTCTTTCAGTACTCATTGCTAAATTCCCTCTGCACAAAAGATTAATTCTTGAAATTGGAGAACTGCTGGACTCTTGCTTTGGGGACCGACTTGAGTGACAAGGAAAGTGGCTGGTGAAGGTGACATTCCCTTGAAAACCGAATGTGTCTGCCCCTCTAATAGACAAAAAAACATGGTCTGCTGCTTATTTGCTTTCCCAACATCATCAAATATTCGATCTTATCAGTTTCCCAGAGAGAACGTCAGGCATCTCGTTGGCCTCAGCTCTCAAAAGAGATGAAAACGTCCCATTTCTGCGCAGTATCCCATATCACTAAATAAATTCAACATAAGCTCAGACCGTGGGTCTCTGTCTCTCCACAAGAAATATGCTAAGAAGCATTATCAACAGGAAGGAGGATCACAAGCTCCAGAGCATGATTAAATAGGATAACAATTCCTCAAAGATACTAGATTACATGAATATTCATCAGTGATTACACCCAGTGTAAACTCATATTCACATAAATTATAATGAAAAAGAGCCTAGCCAGTGACTATCTCCATTTCTTGAGACAGAAAATCAACCATCCTTACAAAAAGGAGACTCAAAGAGGAACAAGAATATAACTAAAAGGTAGGAAAAAAAGTAGGAAGCATTCTGAGTTAAAAGTGGGATGCATGTGGCAGCCTCAGCAGATCTCCTGACCAGTGGTCACACTGAGTTTTCAAAATCGAACCAAACACTGACAACATGACAAGATCATTCACCAGAATAACTTCATTCAGCAATAGTTGTCACCAACATGGTTTAGAAACTTCACATTCATATGTGCTTTCTTTCCTACAATGCCTTAAAAAAAGACCATGGCTTCTTCCACATCTGTCTGTACTTTCCTGATCTTTCACAGTTCATTAAGCACTGCTGCAATGCAAAATCTTATTTGCAGTTCTTTAATTGCCATGCAATTGCCATTTAATTCATAATCCTGCTGAGTATCATTTTTATTTTATTTTCCAAATATTCTAGGACCCTAAAGCAGGGGAAAGAAAAGCAAGTGATTAAAGACTCCCATGAGCTCATGTTACTTAAGCATAATTTAAACTCGACATTGGAGTCATGAACTATTCTTGGTTGAAGGAGTTTCTTGCTCTGTATTGCTACTGTATTGCTTTTTCTATCTTTGAAACATACATTTCCTTTTCCCATTTCTTTTATCCCCTGAGTTTTGAATGGACTCATCATTCAGCGTCAAACTTTGCTGCAATTACTCATGCTCTGCTTTGACTCCCAAATCAGTCAAGCTAGCAATGAGGATATCTGGTTTAGAACCAGGATTTGAAGATCTACTGCATGGAGACTTGGAGCTACAAGCCAATGTATGAGTATGTTTCTTGACCCACATTTAATGTGCACAGTTGTGTGTTGGTGTAAGTAGACCCTTAGCACAGACTTTTAGGCAAGACAAGAAAGTTGAGGCAAAGCCACTGAGTTCTTCCTAAGCATTTATTGAATAGATTGCATAGACTGAAAAGAACATTCATCACCCTGGTTACTTTTTATATTTTGCTGTTCAGTGCCTGAATTTTATACCTCATATAGATTTTCACTGTAATATTCTTTTGGCCTCACATAAACAGCTTTACATTTTCTGACACATTTCATGAAATGGCATCAAAGCACACAGACAGATTCAAGGAAAAAGGGCACAACAGTTCTAACTTGTAAGCTTTTTCATTCTAATGGTCATAAGAAATGAATTGACTCCTATCATATCTGAAGTGCAAGCCACTAAGCTGTTGTTACTGTGGATTTTATATCAACAAAATACTGTGTAGATACAGTTGTAATCAAATACAAAAATAAATTAAATAAATTAAAGTCCATATAGGAAGAAATCTTGCAATGACATTACTCATTTACATTGCTTCATCGAGTCCATTGGCAAATTCCTGAAATAAAAAACTGTAGCTGATGTCAAGAAGTTTTTAATACATTGAGACTGTTACATGTGTAGTTTTCTGCCTAGAAATAAACGTATTTAACACTTATAGTAAAAGTACAGTTGTAATACATATATTGATTGATTTTGTTTATTTCTACGCATGCAAATGTACTGCATGATTTTTTATGCTCAATGTAAGTGCTAAGAGAATGACCATTTCAGTGGGCAGAGATGCTATTGCTATGTAATTATATTAAACTGCCCTTTTATCGCATCGCAGCATTTGTTCATGACTCTGTGTCACTGTGCTCAGTTATCAGAGATATTGCACTGCAATAAGTAAAATTGCAAAGTGATGCCAAGCCATCATTGTTACTGCCTCATCATTTCACTGATTTAATTTCACTCAGTAGTGCCTCCATTTCTTCTTATGAGATAACAGAAAGGAGGAATAGCATTTCTTTGTCCCTCTCCTGACTGCAGGAGGGCGTCTCTTCAGAAGATTTGCTCCAGTTCCTCATCATTCCTCCTAACAATTGCAATTTATCACAGAGGCATATGTTTGCAGGCACTACAGGGGGCACATGCTCTCTCTTCCTGAATTCAGATGCAGAGGGAGCTGCAAGCAGACCCATGTACTCTGTTGAAGTTACAGCTGAGGGGGTGAAACCCTTCTGTACGACATGGGAGTCACAGGTAACACCAAGATCTTATTGAATCCTGTAAGACTTCTGTAGGACAAACTTGGGCATGTCCAGAGTGAAATCACTCCAGAGGAAGATCAAGGCAGATTTACTGTGAGGAAGAGGACAAGATGACAGTAGCTGCTACACACACCTGGTAGTCATTTCTTTCTCTTCCCCCCCTACATCAGAGCTGAACTCATGAAAGAGAAGAATAAATTCAAAGGAGTGACAGCAATTCACCACAGTTGCTCGAGCTTTGCTTTCATTTAAACCCATGGTAATCCAGTAATTTTGATTAGCTCCCAAGGACCTAACTGAGGGCAGAATTGCATTCAGAACATCTCTTCTAATGGTCTCCTTACTCCTCAATTTTCTGCACTTCTGTGTGAGCAGTACACTTATTTGTACGTGAATAACAGCAACAATGGTTTGCAGTGTCAGTAAGTGCATACAAAATGAGCATGGACCTTTCATCTCTCTCATTTCCCATACATTAAGTACAAAATTAGGAGGTCTAAGAAACTGAACTCATTGCTTTAATAGCCTTATGAAAATTTGTCCCATGATGAGTGTTATTTAGACCAAACAGCACTACTGCAAATATCTTCAGAACAAGGTGTTGCAATCTGGACTCCCAATAACTCCCAACTCTATAGAGAAGTAAATAAGGTAAAAAGAGTATGAAAGAGGTAATTGTACGATGACTTTCAAACTGAGTATGCTTTAGAAGGAAGAGGTCTGTCCCAAACCAAAAATTCAGCAGGAGCTTCCAGTAACCAGATTTCAAGTCCACTGACTTCAAAGCTGTTCTTGAAAAAACTTCTGGAACATATTCAGTTGCAAAGAGTCTAATGACATTACCTAAGGAAAGTGGCAAAACTGTTACTATCAGACATCTCTGATATGGAAAGAACAAAGACCTAGTTGAATAGACGCACTGGCTCTTTGACTTCCCCAGATCTTCCTCTTCTGGAGTTAAAGATCACCAAACACTGCCAAGATGCTATACTTGCTGCTTGCATCCTACTGAAGAAAACACCAGGTAGAAGCTATACATCTTTTTCAAGGTGTTACAACCTCAAAAATCACTGATGAACACAGTATATAAATAACAAGCCAGTCCCAAAAGCTATGACCACAGAAGTAGAAAACAAGACAAAAACATAGACCGTCATGTCCCTTTCCTCCCCATTGAAACATCGCAGATACGAATGGCTTAGAACAAAGCGATGACCTATCAACAGTGGCAGGTGAGGATGCATGGAGAAGAGACTAATTGAAGCACAAATACTTACATTATGAAGACATCACAATGAGACTGCACAAGAGGAACACCAGTATCCTGATCAAGAGATATAATGGGAGACAATAAGCAGGAATATGTCAATAGAGAGCAGAATTAGAGGATCACTGCAAGAGAGAATGCAAAGTGATTTTTTTTTCACTCTCACTCACCAAAAAAAAATAAAAAAAAAACATAAAAATGCCAAACCATGATATCACCAAGGCAGTAGACTGCAAAACATCAGTGAAATATGAAGGCACCAGAATTCCAGATCATCTAAATAACTTGAAAGCAGTCAACACACAGTAGTATGACTGAGCTATAGATTAAGTTGCCAAACCATTTCAGATGAAAATTTCAGATGAAAACAGCATCAAGTAGGACTGCTATCTCTTCTGCTATCTCTTGCGGTAATTTCTTTTCCAAATGTTCTGCTAAAATGGGAATGACTTAAAAAAAAAATTTACAGGTGTAGGTGATGCTAATACAACAGAGACAGGTGGTAAGAGATACACAGCTGTTAGACAGTGTGCAGCAATGCAGGAAAGAGTAATATTACCTCATTCTCAATTTAAGCCCTAAGGGTTAAAATCACAGTCTTCAACAATAGCTGAATTATCATTCATGATAAGTTTCAGAGCAGCATTTGACAATATTGATTGACACATGATGAAAAATGCCATTAGCACTCACTCAGAAATCTCTGCTCACTAAGACTGATAAAGCCTGATATGATCAAGGCACCTTTAAGTAAAACACTCAAAACCCAAATCTGTGGTGTCCCTGAACTTCAGGCTGAATTGCATTTAACAAAAGCTCTCACCATACTTTGTAGAATGAAAGACTGAGGATGATTAAGTTTTATTAAATGTGGCACTATCAGTAATTACAACATGTATTTATAAGGTGAAGAACATCAAACATGCAAGAGAAAAAGACAGGCTACAGAGGAAGTCTGCCTGCTTCATAGCTTGGTAGAGCAAAAACATAATGAGATATCGGAAAGTAACTCAGAGCCTGTGAAGATGACCTCTGTATTGCTTGTTGAGAAGACACATATATCCTGATAGACAATCAGGTGAAAGACTGACATTGATGCTCTGGTCTAGGAAACCATGCAGACTGTTTTTTAACTGTACACTAAGCCCAGACTGTCACTTCATTCTTTGTGAAAAGAGCAAGCCTAAAACAAGGCAAAACAGAAGATGACAAAGGCTTACGATAAGGTTTTCATCATGTCTTTTGATTTCACTTAATCACTAGCAATTTTGCCACATTTCCTTAAGTGCAGGTGTAAAATCAAATTTAGCTCCAAATTACTAGGTAGCCAGCACCAGTGATTTCATTGAGCATGAGTCACAGCATGCCTCGAGCAGGTTATTATTCTTGTATCATAAAAAGAAACAGCAATCTTAATTCTTTGTTGCCTTACACCAGGCGTAGTTATTTACACTTGGGTAGAGTGAGAGCCAAGTGGCTTTGCATCCAACAGCAAGGTTTAACATCCATTCACCGCTGGGTAAACATCTATGAAAGGTTCAGTGCAACAGAAAACTAGGTCCAATGATTTCATAGTTACCAAAGTCAATGATTTGACTCTTGCCAGAAAAAGCAGACATTTCACCTTATAGCACACTGCACTGATACCTTATTTCCCACAGCTCCCCTCTGTTTCCACAGCAGTGCAGTGCTCAGCACTTCTGCTGCTGGTGCTTCCCTGCTATGGTGACAATAAATGATAGCTCCATGCTATGTCTCTGTGCAAAAATTTGGTTGGCATTGGAAAGCCAAAGGTTTTGGAAGTCACCCCTGTGCTCTTTCTTTTTTGAGGCTGAAAGCCACGAGGCTCTGGAAGCAGAGAGGTCACAGAGGCAGTCTGTCCCTCCTGCCTTCTGTGCACTGCCTCTCTGTTCCCTGGGGCAAGAGAGGGAATGATACATACCTGTAAACTTAAGCCCAAATAAGGAGATTAAGGTCTCTCTGCTTGCTTGCTTGCTTTAACAGCTGAGATTAAGAGTCTGATTAGCTGAGGGCGTGGATGTAATACTGATGAGTGTCTCATTTCCTTCCACTTTTCATTATTCCATACACAAATATCCAGGGCCTGATGTTCCTCCTGAACTCCTGACATTGTGCCATTACCATTTAATCACGGCCTCTGCCATACCATGGAAAGAAAGTCTGCAATGTGCTGCCAAACACAGTTGGTCTGATTAGTTCACTAGCTTCACTTGGGATGAGCAATCTCTCTCTCCAAGACAGGACCAACAAGGTGTCTCATGAGCTGGGTTTTTCTTTAATATTCTCACCCACCAACAGCCTCTTGGTGGCCTGATATCAAATTAAGGAGAATCAGAAAAAGGATTGAAAAGTTATCCAATGTCAGTCAACCTTCAGTGCATAAGACTGAAAGTACAAGTGCAGTACACGTGCAGCCAGGACACAACTAACAGAGCCCTGGGGAGGGAAAAAAGAAATATGAAACCTGAATGGGCAGAAAAACTGCATGAGCTTCTTTTCATGGATGGTGATAGGAAACTCAGGAACAGATTTAACTTGCCAGATAGCTGCGCTTATCTCACCACAACATTAGAGGTAAGAGACAATACATTCACAAAATTCCATTTCAGAAATCCATCTTGGTATCCAAGTGTCATTTAGACTGCATCTCCTCATTAAATAATGAGGCAGATGGACAAAAAATGCTCTGAGTAAATTGCCACTGCTAACGTTGACATACATTGGGGATCTGGCTTAAACATTGACTCCTTTCCCCAGCTCCTACTATAGTAAGGCAAGAAGTGCTATCTGCTGTGCTGCACATCACAGTTCCCAATACACTACGCATTACCCTTAAGCAATATTACACTATAAAGATTGCATTCCACCATCTCTAATGTCATCTCCAGACTGCCAAGCAACACATCTCTGGAAGTAAATTCATATTCCTTCAACCTGTCTCTGTCCGTGGTTATTAAAGCCATTAATTTCAGCCATTCACCTTCCCTTACTTTATAAAAAAGCATTACAATCCCAGCCGAAGGGAAATCTGATTAGAGCTCAGGAGAAAAAGAAACAGCAGAAAAGACCAGGAGAGGAAGAAAGAGAAACAATATATGCAAATAAAGAACAGTCCTATGGACTGCTGCAGTCAGGATGTTTCCTCTTTTAACTCAATAGTTAAGACCTTGGGACTCTCACTGTTATCAACATATGATTATAATTCCACAAACTTCAAAACCTTCTTTACAGTTTATCCAACCAAAAGGAATTGCTTAACTTTTTCAAAAAAAATTTTAAAGACTATTACAGGAGCTCCATTTTTTAGTTCAAAAGCTGTGGGTACACAGGCTTGACCCCTTTCTTGACTGGAAAATAAAATTCTCCAGAAAGCTTTTTGTCTTCCTGCGAACACCTGGAGCACAGATATTCATGTGAAAAGACAGGTATTCCCAACACACTGCTTATGGCTTCACTTCTGGAGAGGACAATGCACACCAGTCACTTTATCTAAAGTCCAGAGTAATTCTCTCACCTTTTTTTCATTGAATGCCCCTGTCTGACCTCATCCTTCTATTTTCTGGATAAACCAGAAATCTTCCACACTTTCTTATACTCATGGAGTATGTCAATATATCTAACTACCTGAGAGCTTGAGTTTGCTTCTGAACATGGCTGTTGAACATGCTACTGAGTATGGCATGGCTATCGGTTGGCTAATAGGCTGGAGAAAGCTAACTTGCAGGGAGAAAATATGTGGGCAGAACAGAGACTTCTCAGAAATTAAATTCCACCTCCAGAGTCACTGCAGATAGCATCACTTGAAGCTCTGTGTTGCAGTACATGAACCCAGGCTAAGACAAGGTAAACAAAGACAGTACAAACATAGCTAACCTGCTGAATCTGTGATCTTTGGGGATAGCAGTGTTAATAACAAAACGCCTGCAACCCCACTTCCGTAACTTGAACCACTAATGGTTTGAACTAACTCATAATTGCTGTGGGGATACAGGAGCTTTCCCCAAAGTACTTCTGAAGAGTATCCCTCTTTTCCCTACTGTTGCTTGGAGAGGTAAGTACAAAGAGAAACAAAACAAAGCAGAAAAGCTGTCCCCAGGTTTTGGCTGCAGTTATTTGAGTTACTGGAGGCAAACTGCTGAAAAAGTTTAACCCTGTGGCATGAGTCTCAATGTAGGTGGAAGAGAGGAGAAATTTTGGCATGTATGCAATTTAAAGGGTGGGACCACACTGTGGATCCCAACTTGAAGACATGAAGGAAAGAAAAATACCCTTTCAGTTCATCTGCTTTCTGAAATGCATGCTGTGGACCCAACAGCAAAATCTGACTTTTATAATACATAAAAATATGTCTTCTAAAAAAAAAATTTACACAAGACGAGAACAACTGGGTAATATCATTTATAAGACAGGTATCATTTCAGTTAGTTTGCTTTATTTCATTTAATTGATGTGGTGTCTGTGGAAGGAAAACAACCAGGCTATTTTTATCACAACGATGATATCTGATAATGAATTATATGTGTGAAGGTAGTGTTTCAGTGATGATGAAAGTCCACGCTCTGGAATGCAGTTTTCTCTGTCTTTCCTTAAGATTCATACCTAGAACGCTAAAATCACTTTCAAAAGTGATATTTTATTTCAAGGATTCGTTGCTCTGCACAAACTCAAAAGTTTTGTTTTACAAGGATTCCATCTCTCCCAACCCTACTACACAGTGTGGGGTCTCATCTCCAGCAACTCCAAACCCATAGCAGCTTACAGCCTGCAAATGAAAACTGGAAGTCATTTTCCCTAAACATTTGGATGAAAACTGCGGCCATTTAGGAACCACTCAGCTGTATGTGTAGCCAGGAACAGAACACTCAGGCAGTGATGTGAGCTGGACCACCCCTCCATGTGCATCACCCTCAAAGGCAAAGCCGCAAAGCAGCCAGACCTAAAGATGCCACTTTCACTTTTCCTCCAGAAGCTGATTGCTGTGTTTTTTCTTATTTCTTTGTTTCTCCTGTAAACCACAGGACGCATTTTCAAGTCTGTGACAGGTCTCACACTGAAGTAGTAGTAACTCCACTAAAGAACCTATCCCAACTGCTTAGTACAGATAGAGCTCCTATACCTCATAAACTTCAGCCTCATAAAGTTCATCCAAGCTAAGTGCAAGGTGCTGCACATGGCTTGGGGCAACCCCAAATATCAGTACAGACTGAGAAATAAATGGATGCAGAGCAGCCACACAGACAAGGACTTGGGGGTGTTGCTGGATGATAAACCGACTATGATCCAGAAATGTGCACACCTGCAGACCATAAAGCCAACCATATCTTGGGCTACATCAAAGGAAGCATGACCAGCAGAGTGAGGGAGGTGACTCTCCCCTCTGCTCTGCCACAGTGAGTTTCCACCTTCAGGGCTGCATTCAGCTCTGGATCCCCCAGCACAAGAAGGAAATGGAGCTGTTGGAGTGTGTTCAGAGGAAGCCATGAGAATGATCAGAAGGATGTGGAGGGACTCTATCTGAGAGTGTGGTGACAGGCCAAGGTATGATGACTCTAAACTAAAAGAAGTCAGGTTTGAATGAGATATAACAAAGATATTCTTTACCCAGAGGCTGATGAGGCCCTGGCATAGGCTGCCCAGAGAAGCTGTGGATGCCCCATCCCTGGAGGTGTTCAAGGCCAGGTTGGATGGGGCTTTGGGCAACCTGTTCTGGTGGGTGGCAGCCCTGAACACAACAGGGGGTTGGAACTGGATGGTCTTTAATGTCTCTTCTAACTCAAACCACTCTATGGTTTTATGATATATAGATTCCAATAAAAATGACAACTACTATGAAGCCCAAATATCCTCCACCTTTTTCTTCAAACTGAAGTTTGTTCCTAAAGTCTTCTTCTGTTGATTAACATTCATGTTCACCTGTTATTAGGTTTATATTTTAGTGAATGACTGACATTCCAGTTCTAAATGAAGTCCAAGTTCCCAAACTTTATTATTTGTATTTACATGTATCCCAATATATGTAGGTTCCAGGAAGAATGCTAAAATCTTATAATGGCTATATTAATGACAAGCAATTAGGAACTACATTACTTATGATACCTAAAGTGTTGATTCGCATTAAAGCTACTGTGACTTGAGCTGAAAGATCAAGTAAATTACAGAGTATGCTTGTTTTTTCTCTCTAAATAGTTGAGTATCTAAAATTACTAAAGCATAACAGTAATACAGTAATATTAATAAACTAACGATATGAACAACAGTAATAGCTGTAGTAGAATAGGTACCAACTCTCTTTAGAGTGTCAAAATCTCACATCCAGCCTCAGCAGAAATGGGGGAAAAAGTCTAACTCTTAGTCAGGAACACAATTACCAGTTGTTCCATTTTACTATTTTATTTAGAAGAACAAAGTATCTGAAAAAGCATTACTTATCTTTTAACAAGTTAATTTGCAGGAGGGTACCATCTCCTTTTCATTTTTGAAAGGATGTATCATGTTAAATCACTTGCAAAATAAAAAGACACAAGAATAGCTACCTATTTCTTGCAAAAGACACAGAGAATCATTCATACAAAATGAACCTGGACTTTTTTTCATCAGCTTGACCTAATAAGCAACGTACATTCCATATTTCATCTGTAGTAGCAGCAAAACATCACAGGCAGAAGAAAAAAGTTATATATCCAGTAACTTCTCTTCCCTAGAGATATCATTTTACAAGATTCTTATTCAGCTACTATTTATAAGCTTCCTTTTTGCCACAAGGTACATAATGCAGACTGATGCTCCATCAGTCTGCAAGAACATAAATAGACAAATAAATAAGAAGTAAACAGCAGCTGTAGGCATCTGGTGCCTGAATCCAGTTTAAATGCCTTAACCGTGGGAGTTAACAAACTCCTCTTATTGACAAGCAGAGTGAGAATCTTCCAGTGATTGACTTTGGTTTACAGAAGGAAAAGTTTCCTTTGTCCTGAGATTTGACATGAAGCCTAATTAATTCAATCTACCTTTATAGGTTTAATTGAGAAGTGCAATTTGAAAAACCTGTTGATATCCACTTTCTGCTCTAGTGTAATCAGTCCTTTATAGTTGAGTCTCTCCTTCCAAAGGGACCTTACAGCAGCTATGGTCTTAACTTAAGCTTCTTGCTTTATTTGACAATGGTTGGAAGAATATAGTAAAGTCTGAGCCCATCCTGAAAGTATAAACCTACGCACTGAAAACATTTTATCAAGTTTTCAGATAAAAGCAGAAATTCAGTCTGCACTTTCATACTTGCACATAAACTATGATTAGAGTAATGTGATGAAATTAATATTTTTCTTCAATATGTCTGCTCTTACCCGTCAGACTGAGTTGATGGGTAGGAAATGCAGCCACTGCTACAATTGCTGAATGCACGCAGCCCAGGACAGTGAGTCACATTTTGTCATCAAAGGACTGAAAAGTTCCAACTCATCAAATATCTTTCAACAGTAATGCAAAGACAACTGAAAATTCAAACAGAGTTTCAGATTTCAAGTTGAATTTGCAGAATCAAAAGTTGGTAACAATTGTAAAGCAGAAAGAAATGGAGAGAGAAGCAACCTCGCAGCCCCCACGGTCAGTGCAGGAGGAGAGCTGGAGGTGTTCCAGGCACGGAGCAGCAGTTCCCTGAAGCCCAGGAGAGGCCCATGGAGGAGCAGGCTGTCCCCTGCAGCCCATGGGCACTGTGCAGAGCAGATCTCCACGCGCAGACATGGAGGAGCCCATGGTGCAGCAGTGGCTGTGGCCTAGAGAAGGCTACAGCCATGGAGAGCCCCAGCAGGAGCAGGCCCTGAGCCAGAGCTGCAGCCATGGAGAGGAGCCCGCAGTGGGGCAGGAGGGCTGGGGGAGCTGCTGCCCGTGGGTCCCGTGCTGGAGCAGTGCCTGAAGGGTGGGCCCTGTGGTATGGAGCTGTGTTGGAGCAGTGCTTGGAGAGCTGCAGCCTGTGGAAAGCCAATGAGGATCAGTTTGGGAAGGATGGCATCCATGGGAGGGACCCAGGTGGAGTAGGGACAGAGAAGTGTTACAGACTGAGCACAGCCCCCATTTCCTGTTCCCCTGTGCTGCTGTGGGGGGAGGAGGTAAGTGAAGGTGGATGGTGGGAAGGCGTTTGTAGTTTGCTTTTAGTTCTCACTGCTCTGATCTGTTAGCAATAGGCAATACATTACATTAATCTCCCTACACTGGGTCTGTTTGCCCATGACAGTAATTGGTGAGCAATCTCTCCGTCCTTATCTAACCTTTCAACCCTTTTTTCTGTCATTTATTCTGTATTTTCTCCCCTTCTTCCTTTGAGAAGTGGTAGGGAGAGAGCAGTGTGGAGGAGTTCAGCTGCCCATGAGGGTGAAGGCACCACAGGCTCCTTATTCTCTGGATTGCAGAGTTCAGAGAGAAAGCATTCTTTCCCCTTCTTTGCACTATCGTATAAATAAAGTCAGAGCTGGAAAAGGGTTTGAAAGAAAACCAAACCTAATTGCATATCTGTTAAAACATCTGAGTCATAGCAGCAATTAGTTAAAAGGAGTTGCCTTTCAGCCTAGCCTACAGCTACCAATTTAAACAATAGAGTTTAAAATGTTGCTTACCTTACAAATGTAATTACTTATTCTAAAGAAGATTCAATCTGGCATAAATACTAGGTACATAAGCAAAATCTTGTATGAGTCTTTCCACTAATATTCATCATTCCTGATTCAGTTATGTGCTGTTGATGGTTATCACCATTGATTTACTTATCTAGCTAAAACATCTTGAATGAATTACGATGTAAACCTTTAAGAGTAAGTTTTGTAACGCAATGTGATTTGAAAATTGGAGCAAACCACTGAGATATTTCTATTTGTAAAAGGGAGGGAACTGTGGTCTTCAAAAGGTAGAAAAAAATAGAAAAGTCATTTCACAAAATGGTATCATGTGGTATTGTCATATAATTCTGTGACTCTGGAACAGATATTCTCCATTTGCTAGGAGGAAATGTACTTTCTGTGTGCCTCTGTCTCCGACTCAGGCCTCTGAGAGTCATCCTCATTAATAAGTGTTGTGCTGGCTGCCTCAGGTCTTTGGCACAACACTGGAGCAATGCCTCAAACTTCAGCTTATGCCCCTGTGATATCTCCAGGACACCCGTTGTTTTCAGTGGGAACTTGCCATAGGAAACAATTCAGTTGACAAGGTGTGACATGGGACAGAGTTGTCTCCTCACTCTCATTTAGCTGCGTTGGCTCAGCAGGTCTAACAGGAGCAAAAAGCAGTGAAAAATGGATTTTCACCACTGAGATGAGCAGCTGTGATTCAGAATATATCAAAGCAACAACTTTCTTGAGTTAGAAGGTATCATTCTTACTGAGTCAACATTGCTTATAAATCCTCACTACTTCTGTTTTCTGGATTAGGAACGCAGAGTTACACACAATCTGCATAACAAGTAGGCATGTTGGTGTGAATAACCACTGTGAATAAACCTTGAAATCACAGGCATTTGAAACAGAAAGGACCTGAACAAATCCCCTCTGCTGAGTAGACACAGTCAGTTTTGAATACAGCATGTGGCTGCCTTAAGTTCTTTTCTGTTTGTATTATGTTCACATATGGTGAAATTAATTATATGAAGCAGTATATATCTATAAATGGTGATGTAATAAGTTCCAATCCAAATAATGAAAAATATAAAGCACGTTACAGTAATATTCATGGCTTAAATCAGCAATTTGTTCTATCTAATATAGTAGGCAAAACAGTAAGAAAAAGAAGTCATGAAAAGTACAGGGACTTGTGGCAATTTTCTAACTGGGATAAGTGAGAAGATGAAACCAGCAAGCAGCATGGCAATAGAACAATTTCATTTATATTCGTGTCTTCTTGGCCCTAAGCTACTCAAAGAGCTGAAAAGGGCCTGGTGTACTAACAGCCTTGGGCTTTGAAGTATACATCAGCCACCCAGTGCTACTGGAAATCTTTGCAGAGCTGTGGGTTGTTTTTCCACAGAGTTTACAGTTGTCTTCTACAAAGGCTTTTGGAAAGGAATCTTCTTAAAGCTGGAAAAAAAAGGCTTGAGGGCTCTATAACATCTGTGGCATTTTTATGCCCTATGAAGTAAACAGAAAAGATTAAGATCTTGCCCAAGTAGTCACTGAATGAAGTATTAATTCTACATTAAATTAATGTTAATGTTTTTAGAGTATCTCTTTCCTTACCTATAGAAAAAGTATGTTTTGAAATCTCTATGAAGAACTTATTTTCAATTCATGAGCACTTCTTCATAAAACTATAACGACCCAGGATTCAGATTTGAGAAACAACTGGCATTTTTTTCTGTTGAGTAAAAACTAAGTTCTTTTTGCTAGAGGTTCCCAACCATGTTTCTGCTGGAGTTTATCTACTAAATTAGTTAGCAGAGAGATTTAATTTCTCTCCCAAGACAGTTACTATAAACATTTTCTAGATACAGTCTGTACAGTTCATTCTTAACAGTTTAAGGCTTTGATTCCATCCAAGTTTTCTTCTTCTTCCAGACAAATAATGAACATTTTCTAATAACGTCATGTCTTGCAGTTAGTATGATGATGCATTTTCATAGCCCATCTTAACCATCTGTACAGATAAATGCTTCCTCCAAATAAAACTCTCCAACTGAAAAGACACACAGCTGTTCTCTGTATTCACCACTTGGGTTTCATTTTTACATGGCATATTTTTTTCTGGTTAGCTACCATGTGAAAGGTGTTTTCACTGATAAAAGGTGATAGAAGATGTCCTGGGATTAGAACAAAACAGAAAAAAAAGAAATAATTACTGCTAGGCTATATAAGGATACAGACTTTGCTGACAGAATAAGGTCCAGGAAAGATAACGTAAGACTCACAAAAACATACAATTCCTTTCTGAAAGATTTCTGTTTACTCTAATTCTCGTTTGACTGGTCCTGACATTCATCTATGTTCATAGAAATACTACATTAATTACATCTGGAACCATCTATATTAAGAACAAAGGTAAGTTATTTAAAGACTATAAGGATCCTGGAAGGATCTGGCCAATGTTGTTGCCAAGTCACTCTCCATCATTTTCAAAAAGTCATGGATGTCATGTGAAGCCCTTGGTGACAGGAAAAAGAGAAACATCACTCCATTTACAAGGAAGAGAGAAAGGAAGATCTGGGAAACTACAGGTTGGTGAGCCTCATGTCTATGTCTGGGAAGGTCATGGAGCAGATCCTCCTGGAAGCTATGTTAAGGCATATGCAAGATGAGAAGGTGATCCAAGATAGCCAGCACAGCTTCACCAATGGCAGATAATTCCTGATTAGTCTGGTGGCCTTCTATGAGGAAGTGGTATTTATCAATGACCTGAGTAGTGGGATTGAGTCCCACCTCAGCAAGTTTGCTGATGACACTGAGTGGTGCAGTTCATACAACAGAAGGAAGGGATGCCATCCCAAGGAACCGGAACGAGCTTGAAAAGTGGCCCTACATGAATCTAATGAGATTCAACAAAGTGAAGTGCAAGGTGTTGCACATGGGGTGGGGCAATCCCAGATGTATGTACAGACTGAGAGAACTCCTTGAGAGCAGCCCTGCTGAGAAGAAGTTGGGGATTCTGGTGGATGAAAAGTTTGATGAAAGTCAGCAGTGTGCAGTTGCAGCCTGGAAGGCCAACAGTATCCTGGGCTGCATCACCAGAGGGGTGGCAGCAATGAGAGGGAGGGGATTGTCCCCTCTCTGCTCTGCTCCTGTGAGGCCCCATCTGGAGTATTGCATTCAGGCATGGGGATTGTCATACAACACTCTAGAAGATCTGAGAATGTGGCAGAAGATATTTTTAATGAGTATTATTTTGTAGTATAACTGCATTTAGTCCCCAAACCTGCTGCTATTTTTGTGGAGGAGATTTTTGTACTTTTGTGTTTTGAATCCTTTCAGTTTTCTGTTTCTATCATGAATGTTTTCAGCCATTCTTAAATAAATGTTTTTAGGAGGGCTTTCTTGCCTCAACTTGTTACATAAAACTATATGATGAAAAAAAGTAGGTTTGGGGCTGTTTTTTTCTTCCATCTTCCTAAGTTTTTTGGTGTTTTACTATCATCACATTTTGCTTATTTATTTATCATATTCTAAGATGTGGTGTGAATTCAAAGCAGTGAAACCACTGGTGAGGTACTGGAGAGTACTGGAGAGAGCAAATCGGAAAAAAAATCAACCGTAATGAAAAAGGATCAAAAGGAATAAATGTTTTTTCAAAGTTATAAAACAGGTGAACAAGGATGAACAAAATTACCAAGAATGCCCTGACCAAGAGTTTCTTGTAATGGGCTTTAGGCAATCATAAAAGTACTTTGACAGATATTTCCTCCTTGTCCTGCTTCAGACGGGTGCTCAATAGAAAGAACAATCCAAGACTTACAGAAATCAGGAAAACTGATTACTTAAGTGAATGAAGCTCTACTACTAAGCCAGAGCCTCTTTCACCATAGTTCTCACATGCAGTGTGAGAAGCACTTCAGTTGCCTGAAGTCTCAGCAAGAAAAGATTATGCATAGAAAGAAAGTCGGTGATGCAGATCTCCTGTATTCCTTACATTTAAGTTTCCAGAATAACCCTCAGTAGAAAACCGTGTGTGTATATGTCTGGTAAAATCACAGGCAAAGTTCTAGTCTACCTTCAGGCCATATCTGATTCTATCTCATAACATAACCCCACGTGAAAGTGTCTAAGAAAACAAAAATTGTACAACAGCCTGAGCAAAATCTGACTGTCAGCAACAGCAGTGAAACATAACATGATTTCCAAACAACATCGCTCAGGTGGTAACTGTTATGGTGATAGCCACGTAAAGAACTGTTTTTCCTAAGGCAAATTCCGCTCCTTTTCCACCTAGAAACACATCTTTCTTTTTCTTGGGCTATCATTATTTTAACACACTTGCAATTAGTTCTTCAGAGGCATCAAGCCAATATTCAATACAATATCACCTTGCATGTACTCTGAAATCATGTACACTACCACATACATTTCTTCCATGTTCCAGAATATTGCTACTGGTACAATACTTTCTTACATGACTGGGACTGAATTTTCAACCAGTTGTGCTTAGGGTAGCTAAGCAAATCTCAGAAGCCCTCTGCTAGACACTTAAACAGGAGGAACAGAAAGATAAACTGAAGCCAAAAACACTAGTGGTTAAAAAATCCCTCAGAGAAAGGGAGGGCAGAGATACTTTGCTCCTTGTGTCCAGACTTCAATTTCATAAAATCATTGTTGAGGGATTAAATTTCCACACTGCTCTTACAATATCTTTTTTCTTTTTCTAATTATTATTGTAACAAAAAACCCACAAAACTGTCACGAATCATCGTATTCATTGACTTGTGTCTGGCAGAGAATACTACCAGCTGCTTCAGAAGAGGGACAAGAAATCTGAACAACAGCAGAATAACTTAAGCAGTTTGTACTTTGGAGCACAAAGCCCCTATTTTGAAATCATATGTCACTTTTCCTGGGTTTCTTCTCTTAAGTCTTTCCAAAATCTCAACTATTTCGTCACTGAGTTCCAGTGATGTGCTATTGCTTTCAACAGCTCCTTTCATCAGTCCTAGGAGTGTTGCCTTTCAGCATCACTGAACGTCCCTTAGGTGGAAAGTGTAGGAAAACTTCAAGACAAGAAGAAAAGGCATGTTCTTCATACTGTTAGCACTATGGTCTCTTAATTCATCTGTTTACCAAACATAACAGCCTCAGTCTTTAAAATCTCTAAACCTGAGTGCCTTTACTCACTAGTGACCTTCATATAAAAAAACCTGATGAATTTTCAGATAAGTACAGTAGTTTTGTTCTTGCTCTAGGCTGATAACATTTCAGATACAACAAGTAATTACACAAAGGGGCAAACATGTCCTGTTTATTTATTTTCAATTTAACCCAGAATTGGTATTTCCTGGAAAAGAAAGGGAGGAGAACAAACTTTCTCCCTGGAAGAAAGGACTAAACAAAACAAAGTCTTCCCTGTTGGACAGGAAGAAGTGATCAGCAAAGAAGCTTAGTTATTTGAGTTATATGCTAAACAGAGGAAAACTTAAATGAAAAACACAGGACGCTGTTTTCCAGATGGTGAGGCGTGTTATTACTAGAGGCTCATGCAGGGATGGAAGTGATATGCTCTACCAGCACGATGAGACAGTGGCACAGCTCACTGAAACAATGAGGAAGAAGAAACAGTGGGCTCAGCGTCATGGTGGAGGAGGAAGGGTGGGGAAAAGCTGCAGTGAGGTCACCACGAGAGTGGTAGAAAACCACACTACAATGGACAGAGGGCCCAAATTAAACCCTGTAATTATCTTGGCTTTCTTGCTATCATTTCCTTCAGTACAAAATGAACTGATGCAGCACAGTGAGGCCCCATTATTGCCTTAAACTCACTGTACAAAATCTCAGATGGTATAGCAGTCAGCTTCTGAGAGCCACAGGAATGAAAAGAAGGAATAAAACCTTGGAAGAAGATCTTGAAGATTTGAACAGTAAGGTTAGCAGTCTTTTGAGCAGTGTCCCAGGGTACCCACTGAAAGATATACGCTATAAGAGAAACAGGCAGTATTTCAATGAGAAAATATCACTGGGGGAATCAGAGACTGTGCTGAAAAGTATTGCTCCATAGATAAGCTTGATGCAAAGCCAGGAACTAGCATCAAATGTCAGTTATGGAGAGATTGTACGTGTGTGAAGAAGAGACAGTCATGGCAGATGCAGTTTTGACATAATAAAACTGAAATGAGTAAGATCAGAATGAACCAGGGAAACCCAGAAGTGACTCATTGCTGTTTACAGTTAGCAAGGAGAGGCAGGAGGTGCTGTTCCGTGTGTCTCGAGGAGGGGCTGAGGGGGTGTTCTATGCAGTCAGTTGTAAGATCAGTGCCAAGCGGCCTTGCCCTCTGAGGGTTAAGCAGTCTGCATAGACATTCATTTGGAAAAAAATATTACAGTTACTTTCTCTTTTCTTCTCCTCCCAACACAAAATTTGTCATAGATTGCACATTACCTTAATCTGTATAATGCTCAGGGCATTACTTCTGCAGCCCTTCATACACAAGGCTGTAGTCAGCCTTTCTCTTTGATACATTCCACCTACACACCCTGGCTGCTGTAGCAGTACCTTTGCTCTTGTTTTTCAGTATTTGAATTGCTTTTGCTTCCCCTCACCATTTTCCACTCCTTGAACCCTAGCTTTTGGTTTGTAACCCTACACTAGTGGAACACCTGATGCACTGGAGAAAACACCCAGAAAGGGATGCTCATCTGGGGATACCCACACCACTTATCTTCCTGGTTAACCACTGGGGAAACTCTTCCTTTTCTCTTCCTTTTCTGTTTTCTCTACTTGTTCCTTTTTTTTTTTTTTCCCTTTTATGCATCTTTGTTTCATCATGCTTTGTGCAACAACATCCTGACTGGGGGCAACGCATCCATTCATGATTTATTAGCCTGTCAAGAAAACTTTAAACATTTTTTCTGTATTAAATGTATGAATTCCCATAAAAACAGAAGACAACAAACACTCTCCCTTAACCACTAAAAACAATTGCATAGCAACAAGCTACAGATTACATTTAATTCTGAACTCTTTTTTGGGTTGAGAGCTATTGTATTTTCTATGTGAAGAGGAGTGACATATTCACTTAAATGTCAAAACTTTTGTGACATTTCATCTGTTTAGAAGATCATGTCACTATTTAAATCTAGCTGGGGGGTAATCTCAAGGTCAAGTCAAAAGTTTAAGTTAGATGGCTAACATTAATTATGAGGGTTGCTCCGAAAGTAATGCCTTTTTTAAAAAAATTAATTTGGCCTATGTGGAAAAAATGGCACCCATTGATATTCATCGATGCTTGCTGAACATTTATGGAGACCAAACAGTGGATGTGAGCACAGGGAGGTGGTGGGTGGTGCTTTTCAGCAGTGGTGACAGTGACGTGAAAGACAAGCCACATTCTAGATGGCCATGCACCATGAAATGAAGAGCAGCTCAATCGGCTCATCCACACGAATCAGTGCATTATGACCAGGGAACTGTGTACAGAGCTGAATATTGTCTTTAATGTGTTGGAAACAATGGTGGCAATGTTGGAATATCACAAAGTTTGCACCAGGTGAGTCCCAGGAATGCTCACATACGAACAGAAAGAACACCATATGCAAACTTGTCGGGACCTATTGAACCAACATGAGGCTGAAGGTAACAGCCTTCTGCATCGTGTCATTACTGGTGGTGAGATGTGTTGTCACCACTATGGGCCAGAGTCAAAAATGCAGTCCATGGAGTGACGATGTGAATTCCCCGTTGAAGAAAAAGTTCAAGACACAGCCCTCAGCAGGTAAAGTGATGTGCTCTGTCCTTTGGGATAGCAAAGGGGTGATCCTTCTGGATTTCCTGGAACATGGACAAACCATCAGCTCTGACCTCTACTTCACAATGCTGACTAAACTGAAAGCTCAAACTTCCTGAGTCAGGCCAGAGAAGAGGACAACTTTTCTTGCAACACGGTAACGCCAGGCTCCATTCCAGTCTGAAGACCATGGAGCACATTGCCAGTCTTGGCTGAAATGTCTTACCACACCCACCGTATATTCCGGATTTGGTGCCTTCTGACTTCCATCTGTTTGTGCCAATGGAAAACAGACTGTGTGGGCAACATTTTCCTTGCAACAATGTCGTGATAGCAGTTGTGAAACAGTGAGTCACCTCAGCTGGTGTAGATTTTTATGAACAGGGCATGCAGGGTCTTGTTCATGGCTGGCAAATGTGCATAGCTAATGGTGGTGACTACGTTGAAAAATTGTTTTGTAGCTGAGAATTTGCTTTATCAAACAGTGTTGTGTTCTTTGTAGCTGTTGTAGTTTTCATGGAAATAAAGAGGAGGCATTACTTTCAGAGTGACCTACGTAGATCTTCACAAATCCTCCGGTAATCAGCTTTTAACAACTTTTGACAAGTTAGTAATTATCTTAAACAGTCCTCACCACTCAAACTGCTTGCTAATTTTACCACTTCTAGAGATATAGCAAATGTACTGTGGATATATTATACAAATATTAATTCTCACAAAATACCCCCCTGAAATGCAATAGTGTCTCTATTACTTCTATCAGCATTTTCAGGTGAAGCAATGGAAGCAGTTCAGGTCTTCTAGGGCCACACCTACACTTATAGGTCCATGTTCAGTCCTTCTTGCATTTCTAACTATGTTTACCCCTGAACTTTGAGTCCCTTTTGAGGTTTATGATGTTGTTCATTTGCACAACAGTGGGTATAATTTAGGGTAAGATGAACAGGTTTCTTAGTTATCTAGTTTTACTGACTCACAGAGACAAAGCACTCAGCAGTTAGGAAGATCCCTGACTCAAAAAACCCTAAACTTCACTATCTGGCATGCAAGCAATCTGTGTGCTCCATCTCTTTTTCTCTCTCCTTTTGTGTTTTTTTTTCTGATGTCTTTGCATCACCTGCCTACACAGCAAAAGCCACACAGCCCTCAGAAAAGAGCCAGACCTAAGTGTGTTCTCCTTAATTTGATCTCACATAATTTTAGAGCAACTAAAATAAAATACAACAATTGAACATAATTGAAATAATGGGCTACATCAGCCCATGTACCAGCTGGGCAAGAAGGAAACATGCTGCAAACAGCTCAGTTCAATTACTCAATGCTTACTTTCTGAATATTAATTAAGTAATTTAGAAGCAAGAACTGAGACAAAAACAAAGAAAAACAAATCAGATGATCTCATTGTCCCACTAGCTCTTGCTTTTTCCTCATTTCCAGGGCGTCTTGGCTGACCCTTCACAACAGTTTGCTGCTCCTCCCACATTTTTATGTCTTCCTTCTGTTACATGTAAAAGGAGAGGAGAGAAAAAGCTGCCTGACCAGCATTAACAATGCCATCCTTACTGCTTTGAAGGATGGGATTAATTTGACCAGAAGGAAATGTCTATAACAGAGAGACCTACATCTCAGCTAGTCACCTAAGCTCTCTCTGGTAAATGGAGAGAAACTGGCACTTTCAGGACAAAATTAATCTCATCTCCATGTAGGTATTTAAACTAGGTCATATGAATCATGCCTCAGAAGAGACAATTCCTCTCTACTGACACTAAAGGGAGCCTGACATCACTAGATACAGATGTTTACATCAGTTATGCCTAAATTTAAGTGAGCTGAATGCCACCTGAGTTCTGTAGAGTGCTCTCTTCCTTTTTGACTTTTATTCACTATCCTGTTACACGTGGTTAGAAAATAATATGTGACCTTCATCAATCATATGATTCGCTACTATAAAAGCAAGTTTTGAAAAGGAATTAATAGCATCTCAATATCTGGATGGGGCCCTGTGCAGCACAATCTAGTGGTTGGCAACCATGCCCACAGCATGGGAGTAGAACTGGATGGGCTTTAATGTCCTTTCCAATCCAAGCCATTCTGTGACTCTATGATGATCTCACAAAGCTCAACAAGGAAAAGTGCAAAGCCATGCCCCTGGGGAGGAACAACCCCAGGCAGCAGAACATTCTAGGGGCATCCAATTGACAGAGGCTCTTCAGAAAATGACATAGGGGTCCTGGTGGACACTGAGCTGAATGTGAGCCAGGAATGCGCCCTTGCTGCTAAGGAGGCTGATGGCGTTCTTGGCTTCATTAAGCAAAGTACTGCCAGCAGGTCAAAGAGGTGATCCTTCTGCTTTGCTAAGCATTTTTGAGGCCACAACTGGAGTACCGTGTCCAGTTATGGGATCCCTAGGGCAAAAGAAACACAGACGTACTGGAGAGAGTTAAAGGAAAGGCCACAAAGATGATCATGGGACTGGAGCATGTCTCTGCTGAGGAAAGGCTGAGAGAGCTGGGACTTTTTAGCCTAGAGAAGGGTTGGTGGGATCTGTTCAATATATGTAGATATCTGAAGGAAAGGTGCAATAAGGATGGACCCAGCCTCTTTCCAATGGTGTCCAGTGACACGGCAAGAGACAATGGGCACCACTGAAACACAGGAGGTTCTGTCTGAATATCAGTGAGCATTTTGTTACTTTGTGGGTGACAGAGCACTATCAAAGGTTGCCCAGAGATGATGTGGATTGTCCTCCTTGGAGATCTTCAAAAGCCACTTGGTCCTGGACATCCTGCTCTGGGCATCCTTGCTTGAGCAGGGGTTGGATCAGATAAACCCAGAGGTCCCTTCCAACATCAGTCATTCTCTGATTCTTTGAAAAGCATACATTAAAAAAAAAAAAAAAAAAAGAAGCTCACATAAGGTGAGCAGTCTCATCCCTTCTTAACAAGAATTCAGGTTCTTTTCTTCATTGGTCTTCTAGAAGAAATGAAATCATCTTTCAAAGTTGTAATATTTTCATTTTCCAAAGGATCTGTGTAATGTGATTTTATTTCTAATAAAATGATGCTTCATACAGTGTCTAGTCATTGAGTCACTAACCATGACCATAACATGATAATCCAAGGATATAAGTGAAGACAAAGGGCTTCACCTGGAAGTGCTTCCGCTGTGTTGCAGCTGCTGAATGCAGTCCAATAAAAGAAACCATCTCTTCCATACAAGATTTGTTTTAGTCATGATTTATCTATTCACTTTTCCTTTTAGCTGGGAGATCTGTACTTTGAAAGAAGATCAGAATTTCAAAAGTGTTCCTGACTTTTGCTTAGGGTTCAGTCAGAGAGAAATTTCTAAATAGGTACTTAAACAAGGACTGGGATTAAAGATTCATTCCTTGCAATTTCTATTATCCTATTTACAGCTATTTTTTCAAAAGCACTTAGCATGAAATTGCTAATAAAGTGTATATTAAGAAAGATCTGATGGAAAGACATACACGTAATGCCAGGTTAATGGAAAACAGATCCTGTCAGACTAACATGCTATCTTTTTCAGATGGGATTACAAATTTGGCTGACAATGGTAACGATATTGATATAATATACTTAGACTTCTGTAAATCATTTGACATGGTGCTGCATGGCATTTTATTAAAAACAAAATCAAAATGGCACACATTAAATGGATTAAAAAGTGTCTAACTGAAAGAAGTCAGATTGTAATTACAAACAGGGCAGTTGATCAGCTGTGTTTCATGGGCTCCTCAGGGACTGGTCCTGGCCTTATGCTTTTTGTGATCAGTTCAGGAGAATGACTGACCAGGTTTAGCAATGACATAAAAAAGGTAGTGTGGTAAATGGTGCAGAGAGCAGGTCACCGCTACAGATCAATGTATTTTTAAACACAGACAGCAATAAAATCCTTACTCTGGGAATAAAGAAAACAACCCTGCCTCACAGGAACTTTCCAGAGAGGCAGAGTCTGCTGTTAAGCAGATGGCAACCCTGGTAGACACAGGGCAGAATGGGAATTCCCAGCGCAGCAGTGGGATTGAAGGAGCCAACGTAACCCTGGGCATACACACAGGTATCTTTACAGGGAGCCAAGACATTATTACCTCTGCCAGGGCTGCAACTGCTCCAAGGCTGTGTCCAGCTGTGGCATGCACAGCTCAGAGAGGCTGCTATGAAAGTGGAGAGAGCTCAAAGGCAGGAGAGGGATGAGAGCACTGGCAATCATGCTTCATAGTGAAAGATGCCAGGAGCACAGTTTATTTATTTAATCAAAGAGATGATTAGGTGATGCTTTCACAGCAGTCTAGAGCAACTCAGGGAGGGAATAAGCCTTTGCAGTGGAATCCTCAGTCTAGTAGAACAAAATGTAGCAGAAACCTGAAAGTGACCCAAAAATTGGAAGCTGAGACTAGACTAATTCAGACGAGAAACATGGAGTATCTGCAATAGGCTAATTAACCTCTGGAATAATACATTTGTTACAGTTGTGAAAATTACATCAGAATTTACACAACAGAAAGATTTGTTTTTAAAAAGGCATGGCAGTTGCCAACAGATGTATCCTTCTTCAAACAATTTTTGATAGTTTTACAGTCTGAGCTGTCAGACTGGGTTAATTATGATTGTTCTGTCTAACTTGAAAACTTGGCCACTTATTCTTGTTTGCAAATGATAACTGAAGTTTTGAAAGCAAATCTGGAGCAGGCTGAAAATTCTGTCCAATATATCAGCAGTTATGTGTGAAGTAACTCCCATATTTTCTTCATCTGTCCTGCAAGTTGGATGAAAATGCTTTTCTGAGTTTTACTTCTATAGTTAATCCTCCTTTCCTAAGGTTTTAATGATCCACTGTGCTATCAAGGTAAGGCAAGCCTTTCCAGTTACTTCTCGTCAGGGATTTCAATTTGAAATTCGGGAGTTTCACCTCTTCAGTGAAAGACTAAAATAAAAAATGCTTGTGCTCAGGTTTCTTTGATTTGTTTTTCTGGGATTTGGATTTTGTTTTACTTGTCTTTCCAGAAGAACTCTGGAAGCTCTGCAGTTATCAGGAGAATTTATACTATTTCATACGCTCAGATCTCTCTGGAGACACAAAGGGAAATATCAGCCACCTCTGAGAAAACAGTGATGGCTATGCTTTTAATAATTTTTTATTATTATTGTTATGGGTTTCTGTATTAGTCATTATTTTAGTGTTGGGACACAGGTGGAATGCAGACTGCCTGAATGTGTTCCAGAGTTCATTTCTTCTATCCACAACTGAAAAGATATCAATTTTTCTTTTAGACTCTGGCATCTCTACTTCCAAACAACAATTTTCTTGTCTCTCAATGTCTGTAAGTGTACCATGGAAGGAAGATGGTGGAGGTTTCCCCCTCCCGAAGGAGGTATAATCATTTCACACATTCACCCCATTCCAAAAACCTTGGGGCCTGGATATGAACAAAACATCTCAGCATGTCCAAAATAGATATACAACCAGGAGCAGTAAGAGAGGACACATCTTTGAAGACTAGACCTGGAAAATGCAACATTCCATTCAACCACAGAACCCAGAATATCTTTGTCTAACTTAACATGAGCAAATGGGACAGAAAAAAGATGAAGTTAGAAGCGTGTGTAGATAGAAGCTAACCATGAGACATTGTTGGGCAGCTTCTAATTGTCACTAGTTATTATAAACTTCATCCATCACTGATTAACAATCTTCTGCACTTCTCCCCATCAGGGTGATAGGGCTCACAGAATTTTGCAAGAAAAAGAAAACCTTAATTTTGCATGAGTCCAACATTTTGTTTGCAGCATTGTTGTTATTAGATTGTTATCAAATTTCTCCACAAACTCATAAAAATCAAACAGGCACTGTCATCTTTAGTGTCCAGGGCAATGCTTTCAGTGGTGATTTAGCAGTAGAGTATTTCACTTTTCACCATTTTTATATAAACATAAAATTCTCAGATATAGACATGTTGTTACATTCTATTTACTTGAATATAGTAAAACCCCAACAAATTTAAATACGTTTACAGTCCTAGATTATTTCAATTCTCCTCTAACAAAAAGGCCAATTATATGTCTCTGATAAGAGTAGCATATCAGATAAGCTCCAATGAGCCCGTATTAGAATGAGAAATACAAAACAGAATTGAAATATTTTTATTGGTAGTAGCAGTATCCAGAAAACTCTGAATGAAGAGTGCCCAGCTTCTGTATCTTCCAGACAATATTTTTGTGACTAACTCTTCTAACTTTTAGGTAAGTATACTATATCCCCATAGCATAACATTCATGTTTGCTTTATTGTTAATAAAGAATTCTGTCTTAGTAGTGAATTTAAATTCTTATACTGTGCTCGTTGTCTTAGCATCTCTGTACCAATTCACTCATTTATAATGGCCTTTAACAGAATTTTGTTTTGGCGTAAAAGCTAAGTATAGTTTCACTCTTTCTATATCAAGAAAACCAGAGCTGCTGCTGTATTAATTTATTCTAATTATTGCTTTCATTCATTACTTGTTATGACCATGTATCGTAAATCAACACTTGAAGCTGAGCAGTGTTAAAGTGCGTACTTAGGTATTACAAATGCTAGCAAATCTGGGCAAGGTTGATTTCAGAAGTGGGAAAATCAATCTTAAGGATTCAAATGATGCATTTCTCATTCAGAAAGAACTACTATTTGAACGATACGAGACTTGATTCAGATTTCCTATTTACCAGAACTTCTATTAGCATCTCTGGTGTGAATGCAAAAACTGGCCATAAAAGAGAACTTTCTCTTCCTGCCCATAAGAGTGGGCAGTAGCAATATATTTCAATAGTAGGTACAGTAAGCTACCAAAAGAAAGAAATGCTGTGGTGCAATTACTGTTGTAATTTTGAAAGAATTCTCTTTGTAGAAGCATGTCCAAGAAATAAGTAACCCTTTTCTGCAATGAGTTATCTCTTCCCTAAAATTCTACTTTTGTTTAAGAAAAGAATAACAGCAATACAAAGAGCTCAACTGTTTTTAGCTCTCAAGGCCAGATTCTACAACTGTTGAACAAATCCCTTATAAAGTTCACAGTCTTGCTTTTGTTATAGTCTAGGCAAATATTTTATAATCAGATAACAAGATGTAATATAGAAATTGAACCAGATATTCACAACCTACATAATATTATCATTTTCCTTGTCTCCAAACCAAATATGGTAGAAATTAGACACCAAATTTGTTTGCTTTCTAGGACTAACCTAAATTTTGTTTTGGTGTCCAGTACTAAAGGAACCACGCTTTGACCTGCCATCCGATTTGTAGTTACGGCAATACAGCTGTGCGTACATTCAGTGTCATGCCAGACTTTATCTGAATTACAAAAAAATAACTCAAATGAAAATTTCCTCTGAGTAGAACAGTTTAAGAGTCTTAATTAAATTAGAGAAAGTGAGAAACTAATCTTTCCTGTTTACTCCTTTTAAAATCTTGTATCAAAGCCATTTGTGTGACTTCTGAACTGTTCCTCACTTAATAGAGGTGCTAGAGAATGGTGTGTGGTGGAAGACTTGAAGGAGAAAAATATGCATAAGAAAACGGGGACTATGTCTGGAAGTCTGTGAGAGCTGTGAGTCCAAATCCCTTTGATTTCTTTATAAATGCCAGACTTTATCCTCCATTTGCAAGTGTAAGACTACAGAAGAACACGTTTTGGCAATACAGGCCCAAGTCCAAAACATTCAGAAACTCTTTTCATTTGGAAGACCAGAGCAGATCTTGGTACAGGTGGTGAGATATGTGATACACACAATTATGTAACTATATCATTAATATATACTGGAAGAGGGAAAGAGTTACAGCTAGGTGTAGAAAAGTGGACAGAAGTTGGTAGCTCAGTTGGCTTTTTGTAGCTTTTGGCAATGAAGCACTCTGCTATTTATTACTGTGATTCTTCTGCCTTTATTACTTAATCCACAAGCTTACACTACAACTGGAAACTGCTCAGTTAAGATAATAACTTATGTTTTTGAAATGCAGGTAGAACAAGAGAACAAACAAAGAAAGCTGAAGTGATTAAAGGATGCCAGTTTCCAGCATCCTCCCTGGACCTAGGCCATGCTCCATTCCTGCCCCAACAGGTCCTTTGCATCACCTGAGATCCAATAAAAGCTACAATTTATACATCAAAATTTCAGTCATAAATCATATCATGATTAGTGTTTGACACAGGCTAGCATGATCTTCTAACTGAAGCACAGGAGATAAAAAGGAATGTATGTGGAACACTTCTGTCACCACCACTGTGACCCAAAGTTCACAGTCAGAACAAAGAAAGGCACTTAGTTAACACAGTGTTCAGTCAGGAGCTCTGTTCCGTGAGGTGCCAAGTGTAGCCATTAATATGAAGACATCCTTAAACTCCTGCTGAACTAAATCTGAACCTCCTGGGAAACCTTTGACACTTCAAAAGGTATAGATCTGAATCCATAACAAAAAAAACTCCGATCTTTACATCAAGCTCTGATGGCCCCAAAGCCAGTGCTGACTGCTGCTGAGAATGAGGTGCTTCTAGGTGAGAAAGTCCAGTGCTCACATCAAGTCCCATGCTAAAATACCAATGAAAGACATCAGCTCTTCTTCCCAAACTCCCAGAAGAAGCAGCTATGCCTTCTGTAAGACCCTTCGATAGTCAGCCAGAAATAGCAGCCCAGATCCACAATAAAACATCAGAACTATACATACAGTTAATCAAGGGAAGGGGAAGGAAAAGCTCCTGCAAACTTTTAAGAAAAACAAGACCATGGTCCATAAAGGTTTTTTGAGTTTGTCTCAGACTGTGCAATTTGATATTTGCAATGTTTCCCATATTTTTACCAGAAATTCTGCTAATACTGAGGGAATTTGAAATACTTATCTAAGCCAAGAATGGAAAGTTTTTAATGGCAACCACTAAAGATCACGTGCATATAAATACACAAAGTATTTTTCAATAGACAGTGGACACAATCACTACAAACATTTGACACTGGGCAGCCCCCTGCCACAATCCGTGCTCCTGAGACTCAGTCACACTGAAACAGCAGCAACATATTTAACAACCACAGATAGCAGGAGATCACTTTTTCAGGCACACTGCACATTTAAACAAGAGCACTTCTGATCTTGGAGGCACTGCTTTTAGATTTTAATTCACTGACTTCTGCACTCATTTGTGCTATCTTCCACTGAGGTACAAAATTGTGCATGCAAGAGAGCAAGAAATAGATCAGTTAAAAAGACAATATTTTAAAGATGTTGTGTCTAGTAAATAGGCAACAATAAGCAGTAGTTAGATTTTTTTTTTTTAAATTCAAGCTGAATATAATTTTTGAAGTGTAGGTCTAGGGAAATTTTGACAGAGAAAGACATTTTGCTCATTACTTCTCAGATGTCTCTCTTTTTCAACCACTGACTTTGCTTCTGCACAGGCAGAAAAAACTAGTTATTCACATAGGTAGGTACATGTTCATGGTCTGTACTATTCTTTAGTTAACTGTAAAAATAGACTTTGATTAAGAATGCATGGTGTAGACCTCTTTTTATAAGTCTGCATATGCCAACCAAGTTCACATGGGCAATCAAGAAGCAAGAGTCCTACCTTGAACTTGAAAAATCTGCTTTCTCTAAAGCCATAAACTGCAGCTGCCATCAGAAACAGACCCAATTGCTTTTCTTTTTCACTTTCCAGGGCAAGCAAAACTATTTCCTGTTACAGCCTGTACTTATAGTTTAATTCTATCTTATGACTTAAAGACTAAAATATTTGAGAACCACTGAGATTTTTCCACCCATTCAAAAGGGAAAAAAATACAAAACTAGAAACAGATGTTTTATAATGTATTTCATTTATTTTGGCCACCCATTAAGCTGTGGCTTATGTTAGTGCCAACCAAGTTAAAAGCAACAGGGTTCTGCAGAAACACTGTGCAATACATTTTAGAATGACCATGCATGGGAAGCACCTTTCAATAAGCTCCTATTTAATAAGTAATTTTTCATCTCAGAAAAAGAGCACAGGAATTGCTGAAGACGTCTGTGGCATTGCCATACTTGGGCAATTCCTCCAGGGATGTGCAAAGTTTATGCAGCTTTTCTATGCTGTTATACCCCAATGCATAGCCTGGAAAGCAGATGACCAATATATACATAGGAAACAGATGGGTTAGATGAAATTGGAACAACTGAGGACAATGTCCTTAGAACAACATCATGTAAATAACAGTCAGTATGTTTATACTGTATCTCAAACAATTATTCCAGAGACATTTAACAGCTCAAGTTCCAACAAATTTAAACTATCTTATCCAAACAGTCATCAGACTTGGGTTAGTATAAACCTTTCACTTTTTTTGGTGTTTATGAATGGAAGCAAAAACATTTCAGAAGTTAAACCCATGAGACTCCTAACAGTTCCTGTGGTATGTACTGATAAGGTATATAATGAAAATTAAAGTAAAAATAGTCATGTTGAAATTTCTTCTGTACCTTTTCTTATCTAGACTGAGAAATCATTGCTCAACAACAGACCCACTTCAGCAGAACACCTTCAGCACTGTAGTACAGACTGGGGGAGAAAATGAGCAATAAAGAAAGGTTGGTCTAAAATATTTCTTTATTGACAGTTTTCTGCAAAGAACATAGGGCTTATAATGTGCATGTGACTTACTAACCTGCCAAAAACATTATAGGGAAAGCGTAAGGAAAGGACAGTAGCTGTATTTTAAGAAGACAGAACAGCATTAAAAGTTTTAACTTGTATTTCTTGGCTTGCTGTTCAAATATTCAAAGAAAATATATTTTTCACCTTGCTCCTCAGAAGAGAAACAAAAAGTGAATTGCAAAGTTAATTAGAGAGTAATAAAATATAAAAGCTTAGCAATTCATTACAGCAACCAGCAGTACAGACTTTGACCACATACACCGAAGCAGATTCTTAGAATGTGAGCTTCTAATAGAAAATATCCTTTTACTTAAATAGCAATACAATTATTTTGAACTAATAAACAAATATGAAGTTCATTATTGTCAAACCAAGTGCAAATACAGAAAACTCACTTTAATTCAGAGGCATGCTAAAGCAGTTTAAAAACAAAATATCCTTTACAAGCATTTCTCCAGGTAAAGCAGTTTATCCATCACTTGCTAGTGCTTTCCTTCTCAGATAGACACACTCATTTGAACTTGAAAAAGCCAGAATGCTGAAAGTACCTCCCCAATATGTTGACTGAGGACTGTAATTCATCTAAATTATGCAACTGGATTCCCACAGCTGGCCCACAGCTTGGCTTAGAGCTCAATTCAATGCCAATGATCCTTTCTGCTAATATTGTCCTGCTTGCAGAGAAGGCAATACATCCAGCAACTTATATTGAAGTTCTGACACTAATTAACAGAACGAGTAAATGCTGACATGAGTGACAAACGCTGCTTAATAGTTACTGTGAGACCAGTGCTGCCAGCTGGCATTTTTCTGTAACACTTTGCAGTAATAACCCCTTGTTTATTTCTTAGAAGGTTGCTTATTGTTTGTTTGTATGCATTTTGTTTCAAGTTAGAAACAAATCAGGACGCAAAGCCGAAACCAGCCACAGCAGCAAGACCCCGATTGTCAGACAAGTAATCAACAAGAAAGCATGCAGGCAGCATCACTTGGAGGATGCATGGGGACTAGAGTATAGGAATTCTTATCCTATATTAAGCTATGTAGCTTTGCACAAATAGCCTTTGGCTTTTAGTCTCTGGCCTACCTGGACAGTAACAAAACATGTTTATCAGATCATACAAGCCTAGAATCTGAGCTGCAAGCAGTTAAAAACTGAAGGTCACTATGCTGCAAAATTAAAACATGCTTCTATGCTTTAGCAATACAGACAACGATAAAACAAAGCCTCCACAACCACCTGTAATAATATGCTTGTTCAGCCAGCAATTCCAAAGTACTCAGCAACACAAGGTAGACATTTTCTGCAGCTGGTTTTACATGTACATTCCTGCCAAATTGTTGTCTCGTCTCCTCTTACCTTCACATTAGTCCGGAGTGCACAGTAACATGCAAAAAACATTGCAGTAAACAAGGAGCATATGGACCAGTATTCAGCGTCTCTGCTCTGCACAAACGGTACACACACGATCCCGAGCATGTGCTACTAAGGAGCATCCGTTCCCTCTGTCAGTTTGAAAATGCATTGATCTCTGTTTTTCTGACTACAAAAAGACATGTCTTGAAGGCACTGAGTGAAAGCTACACATTTCTTCATCGACTATATATAGCAATATGCCCAGTAATTTCAATTAGCAGAGAATTCAGCATCTGAAACTTGGACCTCAGTTGCTTTTCCTTCCAGCATTTTAAATTCAGGGGGGAAAGAGGAGGGGGAGCTCACCCAGAGGGGAAAGGTGAGGAATTAAAATGTAAGCAGCAAGTTACTTATATTTCCCCCTGGCTTTGATGTTTTCTTTCCAATATTTTACAAACGTTATACATGGAAAATGAAGAAAGGTTTCTCTGCCAGTTCTCAAATTTTCTGTGGATTCTGCACTGTTTCTGTCTGGTCTGGTTAAAGATGCAGCATCCCTTTTAAGAAAGACAACGTCATCAATCATGACAGATTCAACATGTTCTACTTACAAATACAGTCTCTGATTAGGGACAATGGCTGGCTGGCTTATTAACGTTTCCTCAAATGCAAGTTCAGTCCCCTGTGATAATCTATTTTTAAATAAAAAGTCCCACCTACTCCTTCACTCTCATTTAATAAAAATGCAGCGGTCTACTTCTAAAGATCCTGAATTGCATTGTGCTCCTAGATGAGACACTGGACATCGGTTTCAAACTGCTGGCTTTCTTTCTGGGGTTAAAAACACAGAGAAAAAATTAAAACCAAGGCAGAAAAATCCTGGAGAAGGCTGTGCCCTCCCATTTCTAACTACATATTCTGAATTTAAAATGCTGAAATATCTTCCAGAAGGAGGGAACTCAGAACCTAGCCAGAAGGCAAAGCTTTAATTCACATGCACAAAAATAAGATCAAACCTCTTCTTTTACTCCTGTCAACTGCTGGGATGCTACAAATTAACTGATTGTTTACTGGAATGCAGGGACACAAAGTCAAAGACTCACTTTTGTTTACAGCACTGGGAACTACCGATATTCATACTGAATTATGAAGCAGCTTTCAGGAATAAAATCCAAAGAGAGCCTCTGCTTTTTTTCACTGCAGCAGATATTGTGGGAGGCAAAGAGTGGAAAAGGCTTTACTACCTCCTTCTCCATCAGCACAGAGCAATTTGTGTAGGATAAGCATAACTTAATAGAAATATCTGCAGTGACTTTTAGGATTTCTTTAAATAATGCTTTAAGCAAACCCCCTGGAAACCTGCAGAAATGCTGAAGTCCTATCAAAGTCAGTGGATACCTTTGGTGGGCAATGAGGTGAAGAAGCTTAAACAGAAGGACGTGCATTTAAAGAAGAAAACCAGGGGGAGGGGAGAGACGGCAGGGTTTTTTCCAACATCTTCCCCAAGACAAGCTCTCAGAAACTGTCGTCAACTCCAAGTGAGCAGCTATTTTTAGCCTGTCATTGTTTGTGCCTTTTTTTAGGAATGAAAAAAGCAGTCGTGTTTAGAGCTAGATACTGCTCTATAATGTATCCTAAGACAGCTACTTAATTTGATCCCCAGCTCCATCTGTCATACAAATTAAGTAATTAGTAATCACAGCCGTCTTTGGCACAAGCAATGACTTCCAGAACAAAAGAGATGAACCCTCTTCTTAAACCTAATTCTGCAGCTTCTACTAGTAATTAAAGTGGGGTCTATATGCCATAGTTCATAAAACCGGGATATCCCAAAGTTATGAGAGTTCAGACTGGCTGCAGCATTACCCATCCAATAAGCTAAAACACAATAATGCACTGCTCAGCAAAGGCATGGAAGAATTAATTGATGGATTTTTCTGACTGTCTTCAAGTGAAGGGAAAGAGATCATGATTTATTTTACAGTACAGTACATTAACAATTAAAATTTAGTATCTAAGTCACTGGAAAAATATCACAGAACTTGGGGAATTGTGATCCACTGGAGAAATGAAATTCAAAAAGCAAAGATGAATAGATGCACAGTCCTGAACAGTGAGGCAAGGCTCAGGCAAGCATGTAGCTGCATATGAAAATCAAATTCAAGTCTCCTTTCTGCCAAAGGAATTACGCAAGGTTTCAGTCAACAAAGTCTCTGAAATAACTTTCTACTTCATGATCCTAAAAAGTTAATGTTTTTGTATTTAGGCAAACAAACCCAATGTGAAGAAAGTAGAGATCTTACGGAAAGAAAGCAGAGCTGTGTAACTGTATGGCTCCCAAGTGATAACCTGTATAAAAGAGCTCAGATGTATTTAGGAAAACAAGAAGTAACGCAGTCCCAGAGTCTTCACTCAGGAAAATCTCCCATAACTCCTAACTGTCTGGGAGGACAAGTTATCTAGGAAATTACAGAACCTGGCCCCTGTCACCATGCCAGCGAAAAGGGAAGACTCCCAGCCATGCCTCCTATAATAACTGTGGGGCATTTGAGAATTTGATGGAAAATTGAAACCTCTGTGCAAGCCAGCAAGGTATTACTTTGATAGCAGACCAACTTAACACATTTAGCAGGGGCTACTTCAGGTAATCTACACAAGCAGAGCCCTGCAGGGTTTGTTCACCTCTGCCAAAACATTTCTTATTGCAGCAGTCTAATTTTTAAAGGCAGTGTTCTCATCAAGGAACATACAGTGTTTTACTATGACTAATAGCCGTTCAAAAGCATCACATATTGGTGATATTTGCTGTCCTTGACATACAGGTGATAGCAATGCGATAGCAAAAAGCGTTGCCCGAGCCTGCCAGACATGCCAGAAATAGCAGAGCATTTCAAGTTCAGGGTCTCTTTAAACAGGACACCACAGGGAAGAACCCTATGGATGAAAGAGGTTACTCCATTAGAAAAGAAAAATCTAGGTTAGGCATGAAAACACTAGTGAGACAGTAGTCCAAAAAAGCCACGTTACAGACCCTCTTTAAAAAGACACAACTCATGACCTCAGTATTCTTAGATGACAGAAACCACTGGAGCCTTTATTTTGAGCTGTGAAATTTCACTTTACTTTATGCACCTGTGCCAAAGGAGAGTAAAAGGAAGCACTTGCAAGGGAATTCTGTTTGTCTGTAGGGTTTCAAAGGGAGCAGAAGGCCTGTGCTGCCCTGGTGGGCCTTCACCTCAGGCGGACCTGAGGGCAAGCTGCTTCTGGGGAAAGAGGTGGGGACTGGCCTACTGCTGCAATTCAATAGCAGCAGAGTGAAACAGCACTATCACTGCCAAAAGAAAAGTGATAGGAGCAGCAGCAATAGTAGTTGTTGTAGTAGTAGTTGTAGTAGTAGCAGATATGGCCTATTGCCATTATATGCTGAAGCTGTGGCCGAGGACCCCTGTTGGGCTATTCAAGGACAAAGACAGTGCTTGGAAAACCTCACAGGAAAACAAACTCTACTGGAGAGTAATATTTTCACCCTCAGCAGTCTAATCATTTGTTTCCAGGCATTGTGGAAACAGTGATATTTTAAAGGAGAGGAACAACGAAAGCAGCAAACTAAAAGCTCGGTGAAGAAAGTGATGCTCTCCTGTGTTTGCACCACAGTGCAAAATGCCTCACTTCACTTAAGCACCATATTTGTGGTAAAAGTTATAAATTCCTTTTAAAAATCTTCCTGCAGTGAGACAGGTTTTATGATCACTCTCTGTCAGTCACAGGGAAAGCAGTGATCAGCTAGAAAAAAATAACAAAAGAGAGGGGATAAAGAGTGAGGAAGAGGGTGTGTTGTTTTCTGAATGGACAGAGAAAGAGAGAAATTAGTTCTGTCCTCCAAAGCACTGACTTTCATCAGCCATGGGTGCAATTCTCTCTCTTTTTTGCAGTGATGCTGGAGGTACTGGCTTATGCAGTCATGGCACTATGGCTACAGTCATGCTCCATCACACCCTGCACACTGCAGTGATACCATCCATACAGCACTCTAGCCCTGTATTGATGAAATACGTCTGATTTCAGCACACAGGCTTTAAATTGGAAGGATTTTACTCCTTTCCTCCTTTCTAAGATTTTAAATTGTCATGAAAATGTGATTTTCCACAGCTACAGAAAGTTCATTATACCGAAAATCTCCATGTCTGGGGCTGGGATAGTGAAGAAAGCATTGATACAGTCTGCAGGTCTTGGGTGCTGTAGGGTCTATGGTTTAAGATGGAAAAACACAGCTGACTCCTAAGCAGTGGATCGAATCTGTGGGGCACCAGGAAACAACTAAAGAAAGGAAAAACTGGATCAAAAGCCACAAATTGCAAGAATGTTTTCTTAGGCTTTCCTTTATATATGCAATAGTAAAGTCTAGTAAAATGTAACAGATAGAGGAACTAAATCAGCAGTTTGAGCTCAGCAAATCTTAAAATTTCCAGAAAGAGCAGCAAAAAAGCCTGAATAGATTATTTGCAAACTCTCATTGCCAGTATTGTAAACATCTCTCTGGCATCTTGGCATTCTGATGGAAAAGTTGCTGAGTCAAATATTCTTCCTCACTTCCAGGCCAGTAAATAGCAAAGATCTTCCCTTGGGCTGATTTAACTGAAGCCACAGTTTTCCTGAAAACAGTCTTTCCTTTCTCCTGCAAAATTTTGTTAATACAATTCTCTCATTTTTGAGCTCTTAATACCTTTCTTCTTAATGTCCCAGCTTTCTGCTTTCTGTCCTGTGGCTGCATAGAAGAAGGTTATGATGGGAGATATGAGAAAAACATGAAATTTACTTAGAAACTATTCCTTCTCAATATTAAATTCATACATATTTTATGAATAAAGCCATTGTGGTTACTATTTCAAAACAAAGCCATAAAAGCATTTATAATAAGCAAATTTGGAGACAGTATATGGCCAAATAATAAATAAAAAATAAAAAAAGTGAAGAATGGCCTGATCCTGTGAGGCTTCTCTCTGTCTATTTCTCAGAAAATGCCCCTTCATTGTTCCCAATGGTCCTAAAACTGAATACTGTGAAACAAAAAAAAAGGCCCAGAAAGAAAGAATTATACACAGCTTCATAAAATGTCCTGGGTTACTCGTAGTCCCAGAGGCAGGCACTGATCTCCTCTCTCTGATGACAGTGATAGGAACTGAGAGAATGGCATGGAGCTGCGTCAGGGGAGGGTCAGGTGGGGGTTAGGGAAAGGTTCTTCACCAGAGGGTGGTGGGCATGGAACAGGCTGCCCAGGGCAGTGGGCACGGCCCCACGCTGCCAGAGTTCAAGAAGCATTTGGACATTGCTCCCAGACATAGGGTTTGGATTTTGGGTGGTCGTCTGTGGAGCCACCTTAACGATCCCTGTGGGTCCCTTCCAACTTGTCATATTTATGATTTTTCTTCTGCTGTAGCTGTAACCTGTGGATCAGGTTTATCCAATGCCTCATCATATCCAGCTGACTGACAAGACCTGACTCCATGACCACTTACATTGAGAGACCCAATGTCTCAACTCTGAGGATCTGCAGTTGAATTTCCTGGATTTCACTCAAATTGATGACTAATACATCTCCAAAACACTTAGACTGTTCTTGGCAAATGCTTGTGTAACCTGTCCTTCAACACCTCTCATTAAGGAAGAACTATCTTTGCTTTAGATGGCCCTCTATTCTTCTTTCATCCAAATGAGATCGATTTAGAAAAATTGGTTTTTAAATTTCCAGCTTCTGGGAGGTGTCATAATGACCAATAAATGAGCATTTATTGCTAAATCTACAATCTACAGCTGTAAAGCACTGCAAGGACAAATGTACATTGAAGCCTTGTCATCTAGGTGTGTTTCTTTTTATACTTTCACCTTTGTAGGTTAAGATTGTCCCCTTGACAGTAGACTACATAGAGATTCCCATTTATTCTGTATTGTTATAGGGATATGCATGTATGCAAAGTGAAAGAGTGAGACAAGATACCATGAGCAAAATAAGAAAGGGAGAATCTTCACTGTTACTCCCTATAGAAATTAATTCACAAGGTAGTTGGCCTTTCTAATTGATATACACTGCCTTTGACTGCCTGTGTAGGTAGATGTAGAGATAAAGACAAGGTGAAAAGCCAAGATGATTAGAAGTCTATGCTTGTTTTTTCATAGAATCATAGAATGGCCTGGGTTGGAAAAGACTTCAAAGATCGTCTAGTTCCAGCCCACCTGCTATGGGCAGGGTTGCCAACCACTAGGTCAGATGCTAGATCAAGCCTTATAAAAAAAAAATCCCTTAAAAAAATTATCATGATTGTTTGGAAAACTTTTGGAAAAAGAAACTTGGAAAAAATTATGTCTATCTTTTCATGATTTGCCATCAACCCCCAGTTATGAATTAACATTTTGCTTTTATAATTTATGAACTATAATTTATGAACTAAGCTAATTCATTTAAGCCTAAAATCCACATTTCCATGGTAACAGCATGAATGAAGAAGGACTGAACCTCCAAAGTTCAACAGCATTTATTACAGTACTTAAAAATAAACCTCCAACAGTTTTTATCCAGGAAATTATTGTAGTGTTTCTGTATGAAAATAAATAAATAAATTTCTTATTGTAGATTTCTATAAGAACAACTTTGACTTTATATTGTACTTGATGTATGTGTCAAAACACCTAGAATTTTATTTTCTGTAGTGTGATTTTAGTGGAGGAAACTATTAAAATGAAACCTATTGCTAGATTGAGAAATATGAGATAAAATGTTGTAATGGTGCAAGTAACCTAGGTTTTCATGAGAACACGGGTTTAGACTGTATTAGTGTAATTTTCATTACACAAGCAAAAGTGTCAGTTTTCACAATACCTGGAAAGTACAATGATGGATATTCACTAATCAAGCTGTAACTATTCCTCTTCATTCAACTGACAGCAGTTTTCAGCTTAATACATAAAGCACAGCTAGAAATCCATCCAAATAGATAAGTACCTCATTTTGAAAATGTTTACATTTTAATAGTTCTTGAAAAGTTCCTTCAAGCTTTTATGTTTTTAACACAAAGTATAAGTAATTATTGAAACTATTTACAAGGGATTTGTAACATTTTCTATGTTTTAATGATTTCAAGCTGAGATTCAAGATATTTCCAGAAGCCTTCTAAATCAAAAGCAAAATATTGGACTCAATAAAGAATAAATAGGTAATCTAGTTATTCTAATAAGCTGATTCATACTTTTCCTACCTCGAGAAAATATTTAAAATAAGTATATTACGAAAATGAAGAAGGAAAAAAATCTTAATGGAGATAATTCACTTTTAGATACAGACAAATAAGCTTCTGCAGGTGTGAATATATGTGTATATAGCTAATTAGAGCTTTTACAAGTACAGTTTGTGAATGTCTATGGAATCCAGGAAAAGTATACTTAAATCAGGTGTCCATATTACCTACATACAGCTATACACCTAATGTTACAGATATGTTTGTCAGCATCCTATCTCTGTGAAAGTCAGTAGTGTGTGCTATGTATGTATCTCAGCTGGGAACTATGACTCCAACATTTGAAGACACTGCCAACCTAGATACTTTTTACTCTAGAACTACCCAAATCATACAAATAAACCCCAGTCTAAGACTTTAAAAGTTTATCCTAGTAGGAACAATAGCATCAGCAAAAAGACCTCCCACAACTGACTTTTCCATTAGAGTTTTACCAATGTTTTCATTTCTTACCTCTGCTCCTCTTTTAGCCATCTAGTCAAAACATTTTCAGCTGCATTTCTCTTCCACTAGTCCATACAGAACTGTTTCATTTTCTAAACACCCATTAAAGAAAGATGTGTGTCTTTCCCTAAACAAGCACTTTCTAGCTATGTCTGTAACTTAGCTTTTCTGTTCATTACTCTGCTATCACTGTTGATGGCTGTAAATTGCACTGCCCTGAAGTGTGGCATCCAGGAGCAGCAGTGCCTTGGGAAGAAAGGTTCCATTCTCCATCACCTTCAGTCACTCATAAACTGATGCTGCTCTGCTGTTGCTGTCTTACAGCAGATGTGATGCAATTTTACTTTACTCCACTAAATACTCAGAATGAGTTTTAAAACTTAGGCACCAGTAGAAATGGTGCCTGAGAGATATACATACATACACCCTGAGATATACATGTGTATATATACACATACATACATGTAAATATATGTGTAGCAAACAGCTGATTGGAACCAGTAAGAAGTTAATTTTCACATACTTGTGAGCATAATGAGAAGAGCACTGCTCCTGCTTATTCCTCCCCCCTCTTTCTGTTACATTCCCCTATTCCTCCTACACACCAATTGTAATATTATTTCTAAATTGCTAAAATAAGGTGAATAATATCCTCTTTCCTAAGGAGATCAAGCAAGATTCCTAAAACAAAATTACTCCTGAGCAGCAAGTAGCTACATCCTTTACATTGTGCCCAGTCGATCAGACAATGTTTTTAAATCCACTGTTGTTCTGAGCACCTCAGTTGCTGTTTCTGAAAACTGATACTGGGAAGACCTATCTCAACATTTAGTCTCCAACCAATGGGATCATGAAAAGTAGCCTTTTCTTTTTATTTTTGCACCGTGTAGTGACATCCAACAGGCACTGACTGAACAACAGTTTTGTTGTTCTAGGTTCAAGGAAACACATTACATCCAATGCCATGAACGAGGCATGATTGTTGTTTTCTGTACACTGGATTCTGCAACAACTTCAGCTGTGGAGAATTTGGCAAAGAAAGCCAAAATTTGACAATGCCTATAGAGATTTTTTCACTTTAAAGCACTGGCATGTTTTGTTTTCACAAAGAAAAATTCTGACTATACAAACAATATCATGTACAATATTAATACCTAATACTAGTTTAATATTGTAAAAAAAATATAAATGACAACACCAAACTAAAAGATTTCACTATCAAAATGAGCCTAAAGTCAAAATGATTCACTTCAACTTTTTATCACTGAAAATATTAGCTCACAAAACATTTTCAACAAATTGCATGCCTGAAAAGCAACATTTACTCTGATATTATCTAAGCAAGAGTATTATTTCCAGGCAGTTAAAGGAATTTTTTGCACTGATATTATTTAACTCATTCTATTATTTCCATGCAGTTAGAAGTTCCCTTTAAATACTAAGCCTTGTACATTTCTTCCAGAGATGTCTTCTTCTCACTTCAAAATTCCCTTCAATCACATGCAGTAAAGATCAGATAAATTCAGAGAAAGTGTTCAGTTGAAATATCTTACGAAATGCAAATTACTGCTATAATCTGATGATATTTCACAAGCTAAATGACTTTAGCGCTGTTTCTCTGTAACCATTTATAGAAGCTAGAAGCTCTGGCAGTCTGTGGCTATGGGGCTGTCTACAAACATTCACTTATATCTATATGCAAAGTTATTCTCTCAGAGCAGTACGCAGGGTCAATATCTCTTTTACATGGAGGACAAGACTGAATGAAACATGCACGCTGACAGCAGAATATCAATTGACTAGAGCCATATTTATCTAAGGGGAAAATATTCTGTTCCCTTAATACTTGAGTTAAATAGTTTTACAAATAGCACTCCCCTTGACCCAAAGTAGTTATAGCAAGCCCCATTTTGCACATTAACCAGAAATAACATCAAATCTCTCAGGAAAACAAATACAGAGTCCACTGTCAATCACAGTACAAGCAATCCTTTAAATTCCAGCAGTATCATAAAGATCTATGGTCCTATAAAATATGAGAATTTGGCTGAGAGAATATATAAAATCAAAATAAAATATGATATACACTGAGTGAAAATTTAGATCTGCCAAAGGCAATACCATCATGTTAATTCCAATTAATTTTACTAATGCTCTTTAAAGTACAAAGTGAATATTAATACCTTATGCTATTGAGTTTGTATGTAAACCACAATTACAAGGATCTGGTGCTCCCTGGTATTCTGGCAGATTAACAGCTTTACTTTGACTCTTCCACAAAAGCAGAATAATAGTGCCTGAGAGCATCTTTTTCTATCACTGCTCATCACCACGTTCAAAGTGGAATCTGCAGACTGAAGTGTGCTGTAACAGGTGTTTGTGAATACCTGTCCAATCACAATGACTGGGACACTGGATACAGCTTCAGGGCATCATGTGTCATCATCAGACAGTGTTCTGATCAAAAGAAAACTACATTCCGAACAATTTCAAAAAACTTAAGCCTGAAGTTTTGGATACCTTGAATACCTTTAAACCAAGCATGGTTTCCTAATTTAGTTCCTACATGAAGTGTACTCCCGTCAGTGCTGCAAAAATTATAGAAAGTATGTAAAGCAGTGGTGATTGCTCTGAAAGTCATGGAGTTTGGTCCTCATTTCAATGACAAACATATTCCTTATTTCTAATAGAAGTATATTTGAAGGGCAGGTGGACAGGAGATACTCCTGCTTGTGTTTATCAGTCAGAATTGAGGAAAGGCCACCAAGAGTTAGGGACTCAGCAAGACCAGTCCAACTGGTCTTGAAGAAGAAGAAGATTCTTCTCTTATTGCTAGAGAGGAGGATAGGAGGATCTCTTGTAAGCGGGGGCTCATGTCTCCAAAATAGAGAAACGCATTTGGATTAGTCTCTTGTGAGCTGGAGAGATATGGTTTTTTTTTTTTTCAATCAGAGTCTGAAGAGAGAGAAATAAGTGAAATAAAAAAATAAACACACACCATAGGAAGGGCTATTTCCATCCTCCACCAAACCAACACAGGAGTGTGGTTCATCTCCCCACCTTTGATGACTTTTGTTCCTTCACAAAAACCTGTGATGTATTAAGGTAATGGGAATTAAACGTAATAGTTGAGACTACACTTGCATGCACATTTGCTCTTTAGTGATAAAAATGTATCTCTCTAAACCCTGCTTTGGAAGTCTGCTTATTAATGGATGCTGCTGCTGTACACAATGCTCTTGGAAGAACAAGCTGAACCACAAAGTGCACTAAATGGGCAGATGATTGTTGCCTGCTGATTTCTGAAGAGTTCTGGCCAGGAAGTCAGCCTAGATGATAGCCCAGGCCTTCTGGCCCAAATCCATATGTATCCCCTTGCTAATCCACACCAAAAAAAGCACAAGACTGGAACAATCTGGAAAAGTTTGCAACTCCCCGGTTGTTACTGTCTGTACCAGAAAGCTGTCATTTCGTACTTTTACTTTGCATTGTTCTCTACTTCTTCCCCTGTGTTTCAGTAGAATGTCATGCCAATTTGCAAGATGGATTTCTGTAAGAGATGCAGAAATTTTGAAGCTATAAATGTAACTGTAAAACTCAAAATTAAGCTGTGTTCAAGCTAAGCTCTGAAATGTTGGTCACTTGCTATAATTAAAACTTTTATACATTTCTTAGTACTTCCTGATACATTAGTTTTCTCTGTCATTTGACAGCCCTCTGCACTGAAATAGCTTGTTGAATATTTTAGAATCAACATCACAGGACCACCGCTTCAGTGAAAGAGCTATAATTAATTTTTCACAAGTGCATAATTTCAGGGCATTGTGAAATTCAACTTTAGTTGATTTCTTTATTCAGCAGTGTTCTGGTGTCATATTGAACAGATGTGTCTATGGCAACATATTCCTATTACCATGGATCTTATATATATATAAAAATAATCTCTGAATGTTTTTTTTCAGATAATTAGCACAAAATTCAATGCTAATTGTTAAAATCAGAATGAAAATTGAAGTTTATGCATAAAGCACCTTATCTCTTTATTTTATCCTAAGCAGCTCAAATGGGAAAAATCTTTTTTGTATTATTAGAACCAGGAAACATTTGAGACCAAAACAGATCACAACTTACTTTTCATTTCCTGGCTTCTGCTACTACAAGGATGATTCGTTTATTCATTATTTCATTATTGCATAGCAAATAGCATGGAGAATGTTATTTCTCTGTGCTAGAAAACAAGGTGACAGCAGTAAGAGCCACCTTTGGGAACTCTCAGGACCTCTCCTTCAGATTGCCAGGTGTGGTAAACAGGTCCACCCCTCACTTTACTCATCTGCAGACTGGTATTTATGGCATTGTTCCCAGTGATCACTCTCAGGATGTCAATGTTCTTAATACAACTTCCAATTCTCGCTGTGTTGCAGCTGCACTACAAGTACATCTTACCTTTCAGTAAGGACACGCTATGTGAATCTTCAGTCTGAAAGCCCCGAGTGACGAAAAAGTAATAGCAGTTAATATTTTAAAGTCATTTTTAGACACTGATCTGAAACATTTGATTTCCATAATCTGAGCAAACGCATCTTCGTGCTCATTGAATCTTTGTGCTCTACCACCTACAGCGTGCAGCTTTGTGCTCCACCACCTACAGCATTTCCCTACGTATTTTTCCCTATATGAATGCATTTATTTGTCTTCCTCTATCACAAGCTGTTTACTTGATTTTAGGAATGGGACCTGATCTTTCTCACAAACCTCCCAGTGCATTTCACGTCTGGCACCCCATATTCTAGAAAAATATATTGATCAGCTTTTAGCTTGATATTTGAGTTATATCCTTAGTAAAATACTAAAATTAATGTGATGCCATTTGCTATTATTTCTCTGGGCTTCCCATTAAAATAAAATATAACAACTTCTTCATATCTCTGTTGAAATAATCTCAAAATTCTTGTGTTAATGTTTTCCTGATATATAGTTTTATGTTCTTTTAAGCCCTGGACCTCAAAGTTAGCCAAGTGGCACCCTGGACAGCCTGCAATGTCTTCATCTTGCACATAAGAAGAATCTTTCACTCCCTCCTTATTTTACTACAGATTTTTTTCCAGCTCCTGTACAATCTCCACATAAATAAGTTCAAGGTGAAGGGCATGAGAGGGGAAGGGAATTTATGCCCTCTAGCCAAATTTTCAGAAGAAGCTTCTGACAGCTTTATGCCCAAAACAGAATTCAGAGCTATGTAGGTAACATGTCATAGGGTCCAGCTGCAGAAATAGGACACAGAAAGAAACTACTAAAAGAAGATTATTTAATTACAAGAAAAAAAGAGAAATTGCATTTGAAAAATCTTGGTGCAGCAGAATTTGCTCGCTGCCCTTTGCATAGGAGGAGTTCACTGGCTTGGTCAAAAGCCTGCGGCTCACACAATTTATTTTAACTCCCTGCTTTGCCATAAGCACACACCAGTGTGATAAAGAGCAAGATGTTTAACCTACATGATCTCAGGGCCTTACATATTGTTAGCTCCTGAGCATGATTAAGTCTTTTAGACATTATGGGATTAGTAGATGCTACCAAAATAACCACAATAAAAGCAAGTTTAAACAAATTCTACTGAATCCCTAATGGTCGTAGACATAATCTGGCACCTGAAACACATTTAAAGAATCAAATAGCCACCCAGTCTACTACTTCTGGAAGTTCCTGATGGCTGCTAAAGCGTATAGATGCATGAATTTTCAATATAACCTGATTTAGCATAGATGTTGTCTTCATCTTCAAATTCTCACATACTCAAGGGATGTATTCTGAGAAAGTGGTAACTATGTCCAGCCTAAAGGCCTGTTGCAACTCACTTCAGCCTTGACTAAGCCTTTCCTTGAACTCTGTCTAATTATCTCTAAGAGGCTTAAAATCTAGACGAGATCAAGACTAGCAGTAGCATCATGGTAGTGGTGCAGCAACAAAAATGATGCCTTCTTTTCACCTTAGCTCCTTGTGTTTAGACCTCACTCAGGACCACTCACACACCTCATTTCCAGAACTGGGCTATGTGGCTCGATGCTATGCGGGTAGACTTTTCTTGGTTCTCCGTTACTCAAAAGGAAAAAGACACCTAATTTAAGCAGACTGTTTATGTCTTTGGAGTCTCTTGAGTTCTCTCTGCTTTTGGAGATTGACAAGTGCCTGAGCCAAGTAGATTGTCCTCTAGGTGTCCTGAAAAGCCTGCCTTACTCCCTGTTCTTGTCAGAAATTTAGTTATGGTAAGGCATACTTATCATTCCCTCTGCTCTCAGACAGGAGTCTAAAATTTTACAGAGTGCCCATGTTGAGCGCTGAGGCTGAATGCAATTGATGGAACCACAGTAGGAAGCACTGCTGTATTTATTGATGCAGCATAAATCACCAACAACTGTATCACTGGGTCCACAAACTTCATCCAAATAACATTTTAAGTTAATAAAAGTTCAGTAAACTAAATACTCCCATAGAAATTAATCCAAGCAACATTGCATATAAAGCTACCACTTTAGTGTATGATGCCAAAGAGAAAAAGGCTCCTTCAGTGTGCAGGGAAGGTTAATCAAAACTGAATTCCATCTCTACCCATGCTCCCTGGAAATGTGATTCATACCCTTGCTTTCCTCCCAGATAGCTACAAAAATGGATGGTGGATTTCTGTGGGTAATGCTATAGCTGAGTCACCTCTTGATATTCAGTCTGTAGCCTGAAATAGCCTAACCTTGGGAGGAAATAGCCAAGATTTATAGATAAAGAAGGTGAAAAGAATAGACTAGAAAAGAAATGAATATGTGTCTGGGAAAGCCTTAAACTTGATAACCAACCCTGTGATGAACTGCCAGATCAAAGAACTCAGCAACTTCCTAACAAAGAGTGGACAGCCTTGAAAGGCAGAAATGTGAATGGGCACTGCTGCATCAGATTTGACTAGAGGAATGTTAAACACTAAATTAAAATCCAAGCATTGACCAGAGACCGTAGAGTATAGTCATTGGGGAATTTTTTGGGCCTGTGATTCTCTTTTCAAAAAGTAGGACAAAAAAGACTCCCCATGAATCAAAACCAGGCTGAAATAGCCATCACATCAATTCAGGCATCCAGTGCCTACTAGGTGAAAACAATAATTTTCAGAAAAGAAATTCAAACTTGTCTTCTCCAGCACCTGCAGCATTTTCTTATCTTCTGAAAGCTAGAAATATTCAATCTCCTTTTGTAAATCAACATCCCAATGATCCTACTGTATGCTTGGGAACTGTTGATGCTGCCTACCTGGCCTCTAAACTAATTTAGCGATTATCTTTCCACGGCTAGTTGACTTACTGTTTTGTCACATATACTTTTCATTGCATGTCAAACGGAGAAAAAGCATCATCACTCATCTTAATGCTGAATAATCTTTCCTATAATCCCCTTTTCTGGAACTGGGAGGTTTTTGAAATAATGTGTATATTGTCTAAAATTAATGTATGAACCACATTTTCTCAATGCTGTTTAACAGTATTACTCTTGCTCGTGTCAGCTAAAGTGTGCTTGAGCAGATTTCAGATGAGATCTTTGCAATGTAATCTGGTTGGTATTATTGCTCGCAGCAAGTATTTGGAAAGTTCAGGAGGTGTGCAGCATGATGGCCCACTGTCTTTCAGTGCTTAGACAATACAACAGGGACAAATGCAAGGAATCAAATAATTTGCTAGAGTAACACAACTAGCCCTAAGTTCTAAATTTTCATTTCAGACTTCAAAGCACACAATGGTATTGGCTTGGAGCTAGCTACCAGTGAAATCATAGATGCTGATGGTAGGTGAGAACACCCATTGTCTATAAATGCATTGTTTTCAGATTTACTGAGATTGTGCCCAGTATAAGAGGTAAAGATACCTTTACCACATCTTTGCAACTTGCTGAATGTGTCAATGTCTCTAGGCAGAACTGACCTGGACATAATAAGAACACACTGGCTATCATGATATAGTAGCCACTGTTCATGATACGTTGGGACTTATAAGGCCAGGCTCAACAAACAGCAGGGCAGCCAGGTCAGAGTGTAGTGTCACTCCAGCTACTGTAACCCCTGTGCCAAGGAGCCTTGGGATGCCACTCTCTGCCAGGTCTTTATGAAACAAAACACTATGAATCTGTCACACCTACCACCTTGTAATGCAAGTGAAATTTCACCCTGAACTATTCTTGTCATAAGCTATCTCCTATGGATGGATTACCAAGAGTTCCCAGAGGCCATGCTTAATCGTTCCAAGAAAAACAATATACCTAATGATATCTCCCAGCTGCAGCTGTAAAAGATGTTGTATAAATCAATGAGTAAATAAGAAATATAAAATAATAATTAAAAAAAAAGTATAAGCCAAATCATTAAGCTAGAAAGAGACATCAAATAGCAATGTGAGGACTATAAATAGATCAGTTCAATTTCAAAAGCTAATTTGACAGTAATTCCAATGATTATAGCTTTGATTTAAGCACACAGATGCATCAGGTCAGCTGACAGAACCATCAGGCCTCTCTCAAGCTTTAAGCTAGCTATTTACTTACTAATGTATGTTTTGGAGCCTCAAGCAATGAGGTTTGATAATAATCAGGTTTGATCCAAATGACCAATCTGACATACTTTTTGGAAACAATATCCTCCAGGCTGTAGTAAGGTGACAATGGTGGTTCTTAAGCTTCCTTGGAAAGGACAATCAAATGGTGATTTTAACTGCAGTGAAAGTCTGCATTCTGATAAAGTCCACCCAGTAAAACTTGCCTCAGACAGGGAGGAAATAAATGGGTTTCTGTGGGTCAGTTTAAAATCACTGCAACAGATATAAGTATCACAGTGGTTTTTCTCTGACAATGTACCCTCCTCTGTTTATCTATCTTTGTCTACATATTGCTAGAGGCAAGGAAAACTAATGGCTTGCTTACACCTCAGTTTGATAGGACTGATGCTTTCTTCCCACTTTACCAGCAAGGACATGGTGAGACACCCTAGAGCACACTGCCTCATGTCCCCTTCTCCACTTGCCGGTCCAAGAGGAGGTAATGTCACCTACAGCAAGCAGTCCCTGGGAAAGGGGCATGTCTGCACACATCCCACTCCATGGTCCCTGGCCCCAGGTGTCCCACTTCACTCCCCATCATGTCACAGAAGCTAACAGAGCTGGGGAGCAGGTTCCAGCACATTCCACTGTCCCCTGCCCCATACACAGAATCAGAATCCTCAAAGTTGGAAGGGACCTCTAAAGGCCATCTGGCCCAACTCCCCTGCAGTCAACAGGGACACCTACAGCTGGATCAGGGTGCTCAGAGCCCCATCCCACTTGACATCTCCAGAGATGAGGCTTCCATCACCTCGCTGGGCAACTTGTTCCAGTGCTTCACCACCCTTACTGTAAAAACCATTTTCCTTAAATCCAACCTAAATCTCTCCTCTTCTAGTTTGAAACCATTTCCCCTTGTCCGTACATGACTGAGTGCACATGGGCAGGGGAGCCTGTGTCCTCCTTTGACATAGACACTCTTGCTCCCAGTCTCACAATCCCCTCTACAGTCTCTGTGACCCAGCAGCCTCATTTCATAGAAATATTAAAAAGAAAAGTATACTTTGGTCAACATGAACCTCAGGCTTCACACTCCAGTGTACATCAATATTGCAGCCTGTGGGGCAGTGCACTCACTGGTATCTGTTCTAGCTTTAAATAAGCTAGCTGAGATACTGGAGATAGTTAGAACAGCAAAGGGTTTTCATAGGCTAACTTCTTTTCCTCAAGTGGATAAATTAGCCTAGAGCAAACATATCCTTGACTACAACATACACACAGGACTGTGCCTCCCTGCTGTCCAGTGTGCTGTCAGAAAATATTCACCCAGAAACTGAAATGTAATCATTCTGATCTCTGCAGCTCATTTCAGCCCTAACATGTCCCATACCAGAGGCAGAAAGTGGCACTAAGAAAATTCAGTATTGGTTGAGCTTCCCCCTCCCCTGCAATGACATACTCCCTAGGGGCCTCCAAGCAGCCAAGGCAACTTGTAGCACAGAGAGGCACAAGACTGAATAAACCATTCTGCTGTGTAATCAAGGGTTTAAACAGACGTTGTAAGTAGGCTATGGTGTACATCTGCACAATCCTACAAATGTTAATATGCCTAAAAAAAAATGATTAGTCAAGGTTTAGTTATCAAATACCATTGTTAGAATCACTTCTTCCACATCGTTTTTGTAACGGGGTAGAAGTGAACCACAGAGTAGGCCAGATATGGCAAATACTGCAACATCATTTAAAGGATTCATTTATTAGCCTCTCCTTCATGGTGTTACATCATAGACAAAATTAATGAAAAAAACACTCTATCTGAAGTTTTGAGCTACCTCAGTTAGAATTGTCATTGACTTTATCAATGCCCGCAACTGTGTACAACCTCTTCCAAGCAGTAGCATATGTTAACAAGAACTTCTTGTGAGAAGAATAGCAGCAAATTCAAAGCTGTCTGTTGTGGACAGGCTGCAATTTGGTAGCAAATAACTTATTTGACAACTAATTAATTAAATTAGCAACTAATCAAAGTCTGTTTTATTGAATCTGTCCACACACAGATTGCACACATCTCCAAATTATTTGCTCTAGAGCAATTATACAATGAATATTTTGTGCTAATATTAGTTTAACCTGCAAAGAGTTAGGAGCAGATTTTTGTGAATCTTTTGTATTCCAGCTTTCAGGAACAGGAGTTAATTCTGACAATATCTGTTTCTGTTTTCAGACAAGGTAAGTTTTACTCCTGTGATTAGATACCAAATGAGAAACCCAGTAATCTTCAAAAAAATATTGTATTTCTTATAGATTCCTGTTAGAAAGGATATTTGCTAGACTAACTGGAAAACAAACATGAAAGAGGAAAGCAAGAAGCCAGAGCCCATGTGCTCGTTGGCCCAGTGAATATTCGTAGGCGATGTGAAGGTTCATGATATCCTAGCTCTTACAGTGTACAAGAGAATAAAATATTGAATAGAATTCTAGCATTATAATCTACACATATGATTTTTTTTCCTGCTTGCTAAAGGAAATTAATTCAAAATCTCATTTCTCTCTCTAAAGAAAGGTGGGTGAGACACCACAGGAGAGAAGGTAGGAGGAAGTCTGTAAAGGAGAGGAAAAATGCCAAAATTCAGTGACTGAGAACAGGAGCAGAGAAGATGGTAGTGATGCAATTAAAAGTGGGCAAGGATACCTGTGGTAATAAGCTGCAAATCTGTTAGAGTTCGCATTGGAAGAGGGCAAAAAGGGAGGGTGGGAATGGTAGTGGTGCCTCTTGTTCCCCTGATGACAATAGCTCTCTATTGGGGGAGGCTTTTCTGTTTCTGTTATTCATGGGGGAGAGCAGAATGCTCCATGAATCACTCACTCCATCCAGTTTTCAGTGCACAACCTAGTTCAAATATTCTGCTTGCCATGTGCACACTGCTCCTGGGGGAATGCAGGGAGTCCAAGAAGCTCCACACAAAATGATGGAGCAAAAAACTGATTTGTATTCTTAAGTTTTGCCACATTGCCATAGGCACTCCACAGTTCACACTTCCCATTAAAATCTCTGCTTAAAATCGAAGGGTTTTTCAAAACAGTGCAAGCATGTTGCAGCTCCCAGTTTGTACTGGTGGGACAGGAACTGCAGCTGGAGAGAGCAATAGGCAGGAACTTTGGATTAAACTTGTGCATCACTAAAGAGCACTGGCTTGGCAGTTCCTCTCTCTGCCTTGGATCGTACTCCTATAGCCGTGCAGTCACAATGTTCACTGTTCTGACCATTTTACTTGTTATCACTTATAATATCCATGTATTTTTTTCAAGCTTCTAGACCAGGCATTTGTATTTTCATCTTCATTTTAGGAAGTATCTTTCTTAAAGGTCTTTCTTAAACCCAACACCTCCATTAAGCACAGAGATTAAGCTTAAACTTTGTCTCAAGTCCAAAAATAAAGACCTCTCAGTCATCCTTGCTCAGTCACAAAACTAAAGTGCAGAAAGAACGCAAGCAAATTTCTTACAGCAAACAAAAAAACTTTTTCCTTAAAATGCATCAAGTTATTTGAAACTTAACTAAAACCTACCCATGGGTGGAAGCACAATTCTTCCACTTAAAATATTCATAAACTAATATATGCCAATTCTCAATGGAGAAAAAGGAGACTCCTTGGCATTTCAGTCATATATATATGAAAAAATAATAATAATAACAAAAAAAAAAAAAACTTTAAAACCAAGAAAAGAGCCCTGAGTCTTCCAAGAGGGAATACAGGGCATCTTTGATCACATCCCTCATGACTATCACTTGGGACACAACGTCTCACTGGTGGCTGATGGAATGCTACAATCTTTGTGCTCCCGTATCTCAGGCCTCAGTGAGGCTCTCATAGATATTGTATGTCGTATGCATAGAGTTTAAACCAGATGTTGTTCAGTTGCATCTACTTTCTTCAGGATAAAGGAATACTCGCATTTCGTCTCCCTTTCATACACCTGCCACCGGTCTTCAGTGACAGATGAGTTATTGTCTATCAGAAAGCCAATGCATGGGTCACTTTGCTTTCAAAAGCAAAAAACCATCCTCTAGACGGAGCTGGCCAGCCTGTGACATATCACTGGATATTTGTGAAGCCCTAGCAATGTTTTATATCAATGCCCAGAAGGTGGATCAGGTGGAAGTTGCCAAAAGATTTTTGAACTCAGCTCCTAGAAACTAAGTTTTCCCATTTGTACTCAACAAGTACTTTGCCTCAGTCTTCACTCCCTCCCACTGTAATCAAAGAGCAAGTTCAAGACCACCTGATGAGACTGAATGTGTACAAGTCTTTGGGGCCTGATGATATGCGTGCCAGGGTCCTCAAGGAACTGGCTGGTGCGGTTGCCAAGCCACTCTCCATCATTTGAAAAGTCATGGCTGTCAGGTAAAGTCTCTGGTGACTGGAAAACTGAGAACATCACTTCCATTTTTAAGAAGAGTAGAAAGGAAGACCCGGGGAACTACAGGCCAGTGAGCCTCACATCTGTACTTGGGAAACTCATGGAAGAGATTCTCCTAGAAGATATGTTCAGGTACATGTGAGACAAGGAAGTGACCTGAGACACCCAGCATGGCTTCACCTTGGGAAGATTGTGCCTGACCAGTTTGGTGGCCTTCTATGACGGAGTGACAGCATCAGTGGACAAAGGAAATGCAACTGATGTAATCTACCTGGACTTGTGCAAGGCTTTTTACGTGACCCCACACCACATCCTTACCCAGACCCTCAGTACAAGAAAGACATGGAGTTGTTGGAGCAAGTCCAGAGGAGGGTTGTGAAGACGATCAGAGGCCTGGAGCATCTGTCTTATGAAGAAAGGCTGAGGGAGATGGGGTTGTTCAGCCTGGAGAAGAGAAGGCTCCGAGGAGAGCTCATTGTGGCCTTCCAGTACTTGAAGGGAGGGAGTACTTAAACAGGAGGGAGACCAGATTTTTACATGGTCTGATAGTGATAGGGCAAGGGGAATGGTTTTAAACAGAAAGAGGGGAGTTTTAGATTAGATATTGGCAAGAAAAACTTCACTCAGAGGGTGGTGCGGTCCTGGCACAGGCTGCACAGCGAAGCTGTGGATGCCTTATCCCTGGAAACGCCCAAGGCCAAGCTCGATGTGGCCCTGGGCAGCTTGCACTAGCAGGTGACAACCCTGCCCACAGCAGAGGAGTTGGAATCTTTAAGGTCCCTTCCACCCTAAGCCATTCTATGATTCTATGATTTGCAGACCTTGGAACACTACACAGGAGAAGCGACAATACATAAACTCAGTGGTAAGAAGAATGAGAAAGGAAGATACAATCTCAAAGCTCTTCCAATGTAACATTTATCTATGCTAGATATAAGTCCTACTTGGGAACTATTCCTAATTCTGAATTCTTTCATAAGGGTTCTCAAAAAGTTCATTCAAGCTCTTTAATATAACTGTGGAAACAATGGAGACATCTACTTTTAAGCACTTTGAGGAATGATTTTTCCCCTCCAGTTTCTGAATCAAGTATGGCTATTGACATATGATTCTATTTCATCTGAATATCTACCCTTTGCTTTCCATACTGCTCTATTGGAAACTTTACTAAGCCCAGATCTAAACAATCTAAGCTAGACAAGATACTATGATGGTGTTCATCCCTAGAATTTTCTGACTGCCTGTTATACATTAACAATGACATATTTACTTACTGCTAGCTGACAAAGCTGAAGCTTTCAAAGAGCATGTAAATTGAAACAATAAAAAAAATTGCACAGCCAATTAACAAATGCATTCAACTAAGAAAAATGTTTATTTATGCACACTAGTGAAGGAGCCAAATTCAACTTCTAGTTTCTCAAAAAACATTAATATCCATTAATAATGCACACCACTTAGAGACTTCTTTTCATCTTGAAAGAGATTTATAAACATTAACTAATTAAGTTGCCTGATATCTTTCATTGTAATTTTATGTATGTATATAAAACTGAGGGTCAGAGAGGGAAAGGCTGTTAGCTGCCTAGTGACTTCACTATCACAAATATAAGAGCAGAAAGCTGGTTTTATTTTATGCAGAAACTACTTTTTCTTCCTCATTAATAAATGATTCTCTTCTTCAAAGAAGTTTCCATCTAGGCCAGGTGACCAACGGATAACCATTATAATTCCCATTACAATTACATCAAAATGTTTCCAAGGCTGTTTCAGTGCAAAAGACCAAAATTAACTACCTGGAACTATTTTTATGCCATTTAAAAAACAGTAATCTTCTTTGCCTTTGACCTTTTCACCTTTTTATTGTTGTTCGGTAGATGTTGGTTTTGTTTAATTAGGAAGAATTCCTGATTGATTTGAGACATCTTAGTAGTTGGACAAAGATCTTGTATGGCTGTAGTTATCAAAAATATTCTCCCTTTTCTGGTAGGATACATTGGAGAATTTTAATTCAACAGGATCTCGAATTCAACACTTGCCTTTTTTTCTTGTATTGAATCTAACCTTGAAATGCAGCTCTGATGGGCCAATAGGAGACTCCTGTAAACAGAGTGCTTGTATCCCAGAGGGCCCAAACACATCTAACAGCTAAAACATCCTGTTTTTCCCAGTCTTGAGAAAAGAGCTTATTATTCCTATATGATAAATATTTTATATAATTGAGCAGTTTTATATATAGTTAGACTAGCAAGTTGCTGAAATGCTTATACAACCTCTTAAAGGATCTTGTTTCACGGCCAGATAAAGAATTTTCAGCTAAATCATATATAACAGTGATGACACTGTTGGACAGGTTTTAACAAAGATCACTGCAGTCACTAAAAATACCAGAAATATTCGTATGTTCCAACCTTCTTAAAATTGTTAATCAAAACTAGAAATACTAAGATGCATCAATCTAATGACCATGAAATCTCAGGCGTTTTTTTGTTTTGTTTTGTTTTCTTTTCACCCTAAGGAACAATTTCACACGATAAGAACCTTCAGATAGGAATGATTATCTTAGTAACATTACCTGAGGTGCAAATTTTATGACTTCTGCAAGAAAATATGTGACCTATTTATGGATATGACAAAATATACCTTAACACTGAAATATGAAAGCTCAGTGTGTGGGAATGACATGCTCTGGCGTATATTTCAGGATCATTCTAGCACATAGCATTTTGCATATTTAGTTTAATGCACTTTCCATAACTTTATTGGAATCAGTGATAAACCTGTAGTTCTCAAGTCACAGCATTCTCAATGATTCCTTAACCTGCATGTTTTTCATATAAACAGATTTACAAACGTTACATTTTAGTCTTGCCATTAAGAAAACATGATTCTTATAGTGCTAGACACGTTCAGAATAATCCAACTTGCTACATATATTTATGAGGGATTCTTAGTTACAAAGTACTCATTAACAGCTAACACCCAAGCCTAGGCCTTAACAGATGTTTTAACTGAGATGGGAATATTACCCAGGATGACAAATATATTACCAATTTTTCTCCAAGAACTCCAGAAGCATTACCATTATTATGATAACCAGTAATGATGGTTATTTGTATTCTTGCAGCAGCCAAAGTTCCCAATGACAGAAGATGTCCTTTGTGGCAGGCACTGCACAAACAGGTCCCGATATGCAATGAAGGCACAGTACTTGTCTTGGGAACTTTACAGTAATATATACAAGAGAAACTCAACAAAAGCAAGTTGGCATGTTTCTTCAACTGCTACAGAAGTGGCCTGAGCAAGGGGTTTCAGCTGAGTATCTCTCTGGAGAGATGCTATCTCACAACATCATTGTCATCCCATAAGATGCAGTATTAGACTACATTGTCATCCAGAGCTATATTAGGGATGCATATAAAATCAAAGCCTCATGCAATACAATATCTGACATCACTAGGTTCCTGGCCCTGAGAAATGAACACATCACAGTAATGACTAAAAGTTTAATGTGAACCATAGTTCACATTAAGGCAAAAAAGGTTCACCAAAAAAGGCATCATTTTGAGAAGTTTTAGCAAAGTTATAACTAACATGAATTACAAATGGGAGAGAGCAACATGCTTGAGCATTGCTGTCAGAATGGGTTACACAAAAGCTGCAGTGAAGGAAAAGAAAACTGCTAACACATGCAGGCAGAATGCCACTTGTGGATAATGAGAGATTTCAGTGTCCTCTTGCTTTTTTTGTCCATATCCTGGCACTGTTTTCAGAGTTTTCCTTCTTCTATATCAACTATATGTTCACATCAGCCTGCGAATGCCATGGTAACGTTTCCTCTGAATGCTGCTGCCTCGCTGCCACCCCCAGAAACATTCTCATTCACCATCCCTGACTATTCTGCCTCCAGATTTCAACATATACTGAATCAGGCTGTCTGCTTCCAGTATGCAAAGAAAGGCGATCTTACACCCAAACTTCTGTCCCATGGAACAGCATTTTCCTTAATTTCTGTATTAAATCATCCAGTTCTCCATAATTCTCCCTCTTCCAAACATAAACATTGTTATTTGTAAGTTTGTTTGCTGTGGTTAATATTTTAGAATGTTTATTATGAGGTAGCTTCAGTAGGTGCCAGAGGATTTCAGATAGGAGAGTCTGCACATGAAAGGGCCCAGCTGCCCTAAAGATTTGTGAAATCAAACAATAAGCAGCCATCAAATTATTTTTGGTGGCTGATGAGTCTCTGAAAGTCATATCCACTTTAAGAAATTTCCCCTTTTCCTCTACCAACAGAATAGATCTCAAGATCAGCTCAGCCAAATGACCTATGTCCCATTACCTTTGTGACACGATTGTGGAGAGATTCCCAGAAATCAGAATGAAGACAGGGTGTAGGAGGGAACCTGCTTACTGATGTAAAATGAGGCTGTACCATCGATTTTACTGACTTTCTGCCTTTTACAGAAGCAGGGAATGTAGCCAAGTGAGCCTGCAGCCATCTGAAAGCAACTGCACAACTCACAGTTGTCCTTCAGGAGGAGGAAGACCTCCACACCATGTCAGCCACTGATTACTGAGTCAACTGAGCTTTCTGCCACTCTTAATATTCAAAACCATACTCCTTGTGCACACAAGTTGTCAAAGTCTCCAATGCTGATTTTCTTACCAGAAACTGGAAGCTTGTCACTTTGAACATTGACATTCTGACTCCCAAGGGAGCACTGAGTATGTACACGACCACCAAATGTGGTAGCAGGAGAAACATTCACTTTCTATTTGAGTACATGTGGCTGAAAGAGCACTTCAGGCAAAATTTCCAACCCCTCTGCTGAGACAGCAAGGATTTTCTTGCTAAACCTTTATCGATTTCAGCTTGAAAGACATTTACATTTCACATTTAGGACATAATACTGAGATGTTTACTGTTATAATGCACAAAATTATATTTCTGCATTTTAGATTCTCCTTCCATTTAAAAACTAAATGCAAAACTAACTTTATTTATTAAAAAAAGTAGAAATTCATATCAAAGTAGACAAAGTCCTCAAAAGGACTTTTCTTTCTGTAAGGAAAGTAATAATTATACCTTATTCTGCATTTCCCTTTTTTTTTTTTTTTCATGTGGAATACTTTCATTTGTACAGCATAAGCTAGAGCTTTTGCTACTTTGGCAATAATTTAAATATATTCATATTAAACATTAAACATAATCCAGAGAAACATAAGCTTGCCTGGACCTGAGATTTAATCCATAATGAAATGAGGACATCTCTTTAATATTCTTTCCCATTTCAACCTTGTTTCTAGCCTTTATTCTGCATCAGTCTGGTGGAAGTAGCAACACAGAAAGACAAAAAGTGTGAAAAACTCCAAAGAGTGTACTTCAGAGAACTAGTGGCTGATATTAACTCCAGTACACTCAGGAGCTTTAGTGGATGACTTATGGTAACAGAGAATCAGAACTTAGTCAATCACAAATAGCATCACTGATATCAGATAACAAAGTAGTTTCTGTAGTATGAGCGCAGAGTCACTTCTGCTGATTTAGGACTAGGCAGGATTATCTAAAACTTGTGAAAAAGGAAAGAATGTACATGAAGGGTTTGTCAATATGGGATATGTTGATATGACTCCACAGCTGGCAGACCTAAGCTATTTTATTTAGCTTTTACTAGATATTTAAATGGGAATCAGGCCCACATATGCTCATGCACACTGTTCAAATGCTAAATGCTCCCTTGGTCTGGCTTGGGTTCACCCAAGCACAGCATGGGCATGATATGGGTGCTAGTATGGGTCACAGACCACTTCCAGTACAGGCAGCCTGGTTGCAGCCATTGTGTGTCAGGAAGGAAAGAGAGTTTGGCTGTATGCATGCAAACTATGTTGTGGTAGATTGGGTCAGGGCCAGAAAATAGTTGCTCACTGTTTTTGTTCATTTATGGTGTACAAAACTCTTAGCGTCTGCTCAGATCATGAATAGAGTAAGAAAGAAAATAAAGCCCTGATGTATATTCCAGCACACGTGAATCTCCTGTCTGCGCCTAGTTGGACAGCAAAGCACGCAAAAAACCTAGTCAGGATCACAAAGCATCAGACCAGTGATGAATCAGAGCCCCCTCTTTCCTTGGGAGAGTCTGGAAATTCACTTTTATATTCATGGAGGAGAACAGAAAGCTTTTAAATCACATCCCTGTGACAGCAAAGTCCTGAAACCCTCCTTATTCTGCATCCTCTTATGGGCCCTGGAGAGTCACCTATCCTCACTTCTCTAGAAAAATCCCTGCAAACCATCCCTGCCTGCACAGCTGGCATTTAGACAGTTTGGGGTGTAATTAGTGACCCACCAGGATCAAAGAAAGTGCTACTCTGCCAGAAGCAGAAAGGCAGAGGAGATTGCAAGATCCATCAAGAAATTGCACAGTATATTACAAAACTTTGCTGCAGACACACACAACTAAAAAAGATAAAGCTGTATGGCAACAGCAAAGAGAACGTTCAGAGCAAATGCTGGGTCTCACAGGGATGCAGGTCAAACAAACTTCAGACACTGGATGGACAAAGGCATGCTCTGCCTCTCATGTAACAAAGTAATTTTCTTTAAACCCAAGTGGGAAATTCTGGATTGAGACTGATCCAGATTCACATTAATCACTAAAAAACAGAAATACCTGAGAGTAACCGTATGAAAACCAGACCCACTCAGAGGTATGAGATTTTGTCCATAACCAAATGAATGTCTAAGATTCTCCTCCACGTCAACCTACCAGTAAGAGCAGATCTGCACTGCCTCAGTGCCAGGTCATTGTATAACTGCCAAGCTGTACAGAAAATTCAGCAGTGGCAAGTACCTTTGTTCCACATGCTTCAAGTTCCAAAGTTATGCATTAAAAAAAAAAATTGTCAAAATCAAATTTGTTGGTTAAGCTGTTTTGGCACTTTGATCTGAATTCTCACTGATGTTTTCACTATCTCCACAGTATCACCTTCACAAAGATCTGGAAATTTTAAAAAGGAAATAATGATTTCAGATGTTAACATACTGAACTTCCCTCCTCCCCAGTTCATCATCACGGGTAGAGTCCGTAGAGCCATACCACTGTGCTCTACTGCTTGTGCAAAAAGAGACAGGGTATGAAGAGAAGGCCATTTTCAATGTGGACCAGATGAAGTGGCAGTGATGAGGGCATACACTTTTCTACTAGAGTTCACGGATACTAATGTATCAACAATAGGACCAAGACTCTGCAGTGGAGGTTTTCCTGGAGGCCTTCACCCTTTGAATTCTTGTCTTTCTCTGTCACAGCAGTGAATTTACCATCCCTGGCCATCACCCTGTGTTCTCACGTTCTGCTTGTCTTGTCCTTCCTCAGTCTCCTGAGGGCTTGAATCTATCTTCTCATTTTCTTGTGGTCACCATACTCCATTAATCTATTCCCCTTCAATAAATTTCTCATTTTTTACAGGAATGTCTAGCCCAAGTATACAGGCACTAAGAGCAGCTTATGGAAACTTGTCTTCTTTCTTGTAAAAGTCCCAATCAGCCTTGGGTAGACACTGCTGTGCATTCATTTACCCATATGATGTTTCTATTAAGCTAGGGTGAAAGTATTGGGCCCACTCAAAGCTGATGGTGTTTCAGAGATGCATTCCAGCACCATCAAAATTCACATTAATTCAGGTTATGGATTCTCAGAGACCTACGACAGAAATAGAATATCAGCTCCAACAGTAATCTGAGAGGTTTCTGACCCATGCATTCACCAAAAGCTCTTTAGACATGATCTCTGGACAACAAAGAGAGCAGATAGCTGACCACAAAGCGAGATGGCCTCCTGAAAAGAACAGGAAACAGTAGAACTTGGGAAGGAGCTAATTGACCTAGTGATCAATATGAGACAATTTAGTTCATCTTGACCTTCACCAGAGGGTAAACGCCAACCACTGCTAGGTCATTATCATGTAATGACAACAAGATTTCATATGCGTGGATATAGCTAACCCTCCCTACTTTTGACTTTGGTTCCACTGAACTCACTTGCATAATATATATGAGAGCTTCCACAATCTCTTTTCTCCTAGCTCCATGCCTTCGACTCCCCTTCTTATGGGCAAGTTTTTGACACAATCGTTGAAGCATGACTTAATGATGGAGCAGAGTTATCAATTAACAAAAAACCTCTTGACTTTGAAGTCTTGTGAATCTCTAAAGCACAAGCTTTCACTGAACCTGTGGAAGCAATCTTGTTCATTTTATGGACCTCAGACAAAATGAAAACTCTTTCAGAAAGCTGCAACCTTGCAGTTCCAGATAAATAAATCATGCTAGCACTATGAACATTCAGAGTCTGAAGAAAATATTCTGATTTATTGTGAGGGTTTGGATACAGACTAGACATTTGCTTGAAATTCTTTCGTCCTTTGAAATCAAACTTGAAGCTATTCCGAGAAGTACACTTTTATGAATAAAAAGTAACAGAGGAAGAGTATAAAACATAGTTAACTAGTTAGCTATACACTTCCATAAACCCATCACCACAGCACCTAGATTCCTTGATATAAATCTCAATTTGTCCAGAGGAAAAAAAAGCAGTAATGGAAATTTGTATTGAAGAGAAAAAAGTGGCAACATGTTTAGCAAAGTGGCCAAAGTAATTGGCAAAAAACAGTCCATAGATTCAGCACTGGGTATGCAGACAACAACACCAGTGTAGTTGTGCCTGCACTTCTAACTGGAGGGGTGAAGAAAAGATTAACCAGTTTGATAGTACGGTATGGGCTGTGGGCTGATATGTGCTCAGGAAGATGGATACAACTTCGTTCTCGGTTGGCTTTATGTATGCATGAAGCTGACCTAAACCCTCAGCTCCTACTACTCCAGATAGATCTTCTGAAGGAAGACACTTGACCAACAGCCCCATGTAACAAAGTCACCAGGAGACTAGTTCAATTCCAATAAATTCAGCACTAATGTGGGTATGATAAGCTTATCTGTTGTTTCTCAGGTAATCTAAAATACCGCTTTCAATATTCACTCTAAATCAAATTTAGATCAGAGTCCTCACTGACCAGCCACAATAATGCTCTTATTTTAGCCTGTGATCTAGATACCAGAATACAACTTCTGAATGCTTCCATGACGTGCAGGAAAATGTTACCTACTTTTGTGTCATTCTGATTTCAAAAGGACTTCATAGAATCATAGAATCACTAGGTTGGAAAGGACCAACAAGATCATCTAGTCCAACGGTCCTCCTACCACCAATATTTCCCACTAAACTACCAAACCATATCCCCTAGCACCTCATCTAGACATTTCTTGAACACCTCCAGGGACGGTGACTCCACCACCTCTCTGGGCAGGCCATTCCAGTGCCTGACCACTCTTTCAGAAAAAAAGTTTTTCCTTGTCTCATTATTTTGAAGTGCCTCCTAATATTAACAGAATTTTAGGGAAGTAAGAAAAAAAACAATAATGAGCACAATATACTGGACTTTGTAGGCTAAAAGTGATGTGTATTTCCCTTTTCTCCAATCATGGAAGTTCTTTAGTTTCTCTCTCAATTGCCCTTTACTATCTTAACTATCTCATTTATTCCTTACCATTAAGGAATTTATTTACTTTCTTAGAAGACATTCCTCCCCAGATTAGAAACTGTTTATTCCTGCTGGATGGAATTGCTTCTTTCTTTATCGTGGTGTATGTTCTCTGTCTCCTTTGTTATTCTGCAACCCTTCAACCTTAACACTCTTTCACATTCCACATCATTCGCCTTCCAGAATGATTGGACTACCTGACTCACAGGTTGGGGAAATGACCTCCAGTTATTTGTGTTATTCTGATTTATTATTCTCTTATTTGGTGTTATTTTGACTAGCCTGTCTTCAGAACATAGTTGTGAGCTACAACAAGGATGATTTAAGTTTAAATAGATCAATAATTTCATTGTAAGTGAATGAATTTTCTGAACTTTCCTGAACTTTCTAGATCTTTTGTGCAATAATGAAAAATGAACATTTCTAATAGCACTTCAGATTTGAAGAAGAGGTATTTTCCCCATGGCATTATAATTTTCATGGATTATTGAGTGAAGACCATAAGATTTTAAAATACTGTTTACTGTATGTGCACATTCTCCCAGAAGCATCTGGAAGAATTACATTTTCAAGTAGTAATAAAGTAGAGAAGATACTAGTAAATAATTAGGGCTCTTGAATGCAATGTTCTAGCTTTCTAGTCCATAGCACATGATTGCTAATTATACTCCTGGCTCAAGCTTCAAACTGAAAGCACTTTTACTGTATACAAATACAGATTATATTTCTAAGAAAGGAATAAAAAGGTCTGCTTTTATCTCAGGCCTATTATGATGACCTCCTCATTCATGAATGACACTGGAGGGAGCTACTAACAACAAAGAACTCAAAATACAGAATATTTTGCTGTGATATTGTTTTAGGCATTTATCTTCAGCTCTTGGTATGATAGCAGGTGCACAAAAAGAGAACTGATGTTAGAGAATGGAACATAACCAAAATTTAGCATAGGTGGCATGACGGTGGTTTCATGTACCATGAGTTGTTTTCAGTGCAACTTTTGTAGTCTGCCAGAGCACAGATACTGAAAAAAAGAAAAAAAAAAAAAGCTCATTGAAATAAAGAACACATGTTACCTTTGTAAAGCACACTGAAATTTCAGACTTCCAAAAACCTACTTAAAACCTTTCCTGGTATTTCATTAAAAATGAGATAGAAATAAAAGTTTGATTATAAGGAGTTAATCAGAGGATGCTGGCCACTGAAAATGTTGCTTCAGGATTTTAAAAAATATTTTCTAATAATAATGGGAAAAGATGAGTTGCATGGCTGTATTTCCACTCTTACAAACCCTTGCTGGACTCTGGAAGATACAAAAAGAAGGCTGATCAAGCTTTCTTGGTAGTTTATTCAAGAGGTCAGCCCTTAACATAAAATGTACTGTAGAAAAATATTTTCATATTAAAGATCTACCCATCTATGTAATTACAATCTCTGATATCTAAGCACCTATTAAATTATGTAAATAATAAAATGTAGGAAAAATGTCTTTTTTATTTTTCCTTACTCTTACGTTTAATCTTTCTCCATAATGAGTTAAAGAAACACTTCAATTCCCTCTTCAAATTCAGAGAGAATACCTGAAGAAAAAAAACCAAGAAATTGAAATGAAGCAACAGTATCTTTCCTTATTCTACTCTTCTCTTTGTGGAAGAGGAAAAGAAGAAAGGAGATAAGAGGGGCTATCATCTCATTGAAGTGATGCTTACTTCGCATTTTGTAAGTTAAATCACGTAAAAACCTAAATACTACTTCAAAATAGTTACATCACCCTGCAAAGTTCAAAGAATGATGAGTAAACATCAGTGCTCTTGCAAAATGTGTTTTTAAGGAGAACTGATTATGATCTTCTTGCCTTCAAATGGGAGAAATTTCCTTATGCCCTTATTTCCTATCTAACGTTTAGACTGAAGAACTATCTTTAATAAGAGACTGAATAACTGTCTTTAATAAGTTCTGTAAATGTAGAGAAAATGTAGGTGGGAACTGGAAGAAAATATGAATTCATGAAACCAGAGGTAGTAAATAATACATTGAATAATATTTTCCATTCTTTTTATTCTAAATGCTGTTTAGAGGCTAAATAACAGTCTGCAGAAAGATAATGGCAAAGCAATTTGAAGGCTTTGTACAAGTGAACTGTTTCCCTTTCATTTGTTCCAGCACTGAGAAACAGCAGCAACCCTCTCCTATTATTTCACACCCATATAAACAAAGCCAGCCCTTCCTAGAGTGTGAAGTAGGAAAAGTTTACCATGCTAGAGAGTGGGGAAAACTTGGAGGATCTTTGTGTGCATCTCTTTATGATTAGGTATGGATTATTATCTTTGCTATGATTTTATAATTCAGATAAATCCTGCAGGATATAATTTAGAAAATGTTGCCATTTTTTGTCACTCATTTGCTCCCTTCTCTGCTCCCTTCAGTTCACCCCTACTGCATTTCCCTTCCTGCCTACATTGTTCCTTCTATAAATCATTTACAAAACCAATTATAAAGCAAATGTTCTCAGAGTTTAACATAATTCTTTTATTCTACTGCTAATAATTGTTCTACAATACGACTAAAAGTTTTCTTAAGCCTCTGATCTGCCTTCTCTGCTCAGAAATTAACCTTTCCTCCTTGAGTAAAACATGGAAAAAAATGGAGTATCTATTGGTTGGAAATGACCAATTTAGAGTATAATAATAAAGTAAGTTGTGCTACTGGAAAGAAAAGAAGGTGAGCTTTTGCAAGTAAGTAAGACTATTTTTCTTTTCATATCACACATAATGGATACATCTTTTTCTTCAGCCTTCTCCGTCTAGATGAGATGTAGCATTTTCCTTTTGACAAAGAAAGCAGGAGCAACAACTAAACATAAAACTCCTTTGTTACTGTAATGCTTAAAGTATAAAGGCATCAGGTGAATTGAGGCTAAGGAAAACATGAAGAAAGATAGTTGGTAACTAAACTCTCGCAATGATGCTATTTGCTGAGCTAACCTAAGTTTTTGTCTGGGTGTGGAATTCACTGTGTGATTCTAAAGCTGAAGTCTAGTGGTTTTTTGACGTTTTAAAGAAATCACTGTAAATGAAAAAGACTCATAAAAGAAAGTCTCATAAATCAGTAACTGATTTTCTTTTACTGCAGCATGGATATGACGATATGACAGAAATAGCATACTATGCCATCACCTCATCAGCTTTTCTCTTGATCTTATCATGATGTAAAACTAATAGAATCCAAATGATCCTTTGGAGAAGCTACATTAGAAGTCTTTTTTGTATTACTATGAATCCAAACCTTAATATTACAAAAAGAGAATCACAGGACTTACGGGAAAACAAATAGCTCTATTTGTTCCGTGGCTTAAGGATACAACAGCAATATAAAGTTTCTGTTCAGCTTGTTTAATCAAAGCCCCATTTGAAACTTCACATTTACTAAATTATCCCTGAATACCTCTAGATCATCCTTAGTCTCCAAGAACATCATTAAGTGCACTTCTTCCAAGTTTACCTAAATGTATTTGATCTCAGTAGTCAGGTGTGATTATAGTAGTCAGGATTCCTGACTCTAAATCATTTGCAAATAATGTGGCAATATACATTTCAAGAAAACCAGTAATTTTTGTGGTAAAAATATTGAGCCGTATTATTCTTTCATTTTAAAAAGAACTTGTAAATAATCTTTTTTTCAGAGTCATTTTGCCTAACTTCCTAGACTTACTAAAATTCCATATGTCCTTACCTATTTTTAGAGTTAAATCTTTATCTGAGTTCCTGACTGCTACAGCATCCTCATCTCTGGCCTCCATATTTTATCCTCAAGGTCTGAAAAATGCATCTGAAAAAGTATCACCTTTTTTGCTTATTGCTTTAATTACGTACACAACCCCTTAAGTTTCTCCCTTAACACATTACATTCAAAATCACTTTCAAATTCCCATGGAGCTCTATTCTCCCCTCAGCTCTCTCTGCTGTTCCTTCCATGTCATTCTTGACCAATTTGCCAGCAAAGTATGTAAAAACCTTCCCATCTCCTCACGCACAATTTTGGCTACAAATTCAGTCACAAGATTTGAGACAACTTTGATTAAGATCTCCCCAAGGGCTTCTGTCTGCTGTGCTGCCCGTGGATAATCTCTAGCTAATACTGACATCAACATTTAACTGTAACCTTATTCCAAAAAGCAATTGTCCACACTATTTGTGTGCTCTCCATACCTAATCTATTTAAATGTGTCTCGTATTTTGAACTCCCTGGGAAATGGCATGCCAAGAGTCTTATCAAGCAGGAGCACACATCGCAGGAGGCGTTTCATCCATCATCTTACCCATTGAGGTAACCATTTCTGCCCTGGTTTAATAGAATTGTGAGGATTTGAAGTGGAAAATGCCCACTGGAGAACGTATCCCATATCTTAGGAGTAACCAGGTCACTCTCCACAGGGTACAACAAAATAGGATGTCCACTCTCTTATTAAAAATGTCCAGGGAAGGACCTTTTCTATTACTAGCTCCTTTACAATTTTTAGCCTGCGGACTGCCTTTTCCCAAGCTTCCTTTTTCATTCTCATTTTATGCATATTTGCAAAGGACATTTTTTATTGTAAATAATGGAACTGCAATCTATTAATTCATAATTGATAGTTTCTGTACTCCTGCAGCCTGACTACATTTTATGAAGAACCCAGGGCACATAGTTCCTTTTGGAACATAGTCCGCGATCTGTGCTTTTTCTCCTTAGAAATTTCTGGAATCCCACAAAGACATACTCAGAAGAGAGCTGTGCTGCCCTAAATTGAATGTCCATCCAGCTCCAGTTCTGCAGACTCAGGTACCAGACCCACAGCAGATGCCTAAAGCAGAAGAGATTCTTCCTCCAGTGAGTGGTGGTCCTATAACAACTCCAAACTCTTCTGTTTAGTCACGGAACTCTATCCATAATTTCAGTCATAAACAAAGCATTTTTATGTTAATTCTTAATACACCGCTTATTTTTCTAACGTGATTTTAGGCCATTTTTGTGCTTTTACCATCATCCACCATAGGCATGCCATTCTTGGATAGTTTTGTGTAACTTGCTGTTTGGCATTGCAGTATCAGGCTTGTAATATGACTGCTAGGACTCTGTTCCTTCTTTATTTTTACATTTAGTCCTTCTCTATTTTTAAATTTCCCTTAGAAACACATATATCTTTGGCCTGGTTGCTTTGTTTTCTGCACCCTTGGATTTTTTTTTTTTAATTTCTGTTTCCTACATGTGGTCAATGTTCTATCTTTTTAGGATGTATCTAGACCCAAAGAGCATTCTTCCCACACATGTATTCTGAAGATGTCCAATGTGTCAGCTGTTTTACAGTTTCATGCAGAACCTTCCTACATTTCTTTCTCTGCAGTAAGGTCATTTGGATACAGCAGTTCAGTCACTGTGTAACCTATAGAAGTGTTACATATGGAGTTTCTGCCTACCTGGTTTTCTGCAGGGAGCCAGGCATGCTGCAGCAAAGAAGCTCGCTAGGGTGAGCCACAGGTGCCAGCCGTCCCTGCGTGCCCACAGCCCATAGGAGAGTCGTCCACATGACCTCCCATGCACTTAATTGAGAATTTCAGCCTCTTCCCTCCCTGCTGCTAGATTCCTGTCTGTATCACATTTTACTTCCAGACTTGTTTAGGGGAGGGAGGAGGGGATATTTTTCTGTTGCATTGCAGAGTGGTAAACCCAGCAGTTCATTTTTGTTGGTTTCCATTTCATGTAGGTTTTCTTCTCTTTTTGTCCTTTGTTTGTGGAGTTTGGAAAAGCACTGAAGGTTTTCTGCATCTTCCCCACCACCTCCCTCTGCTCTGGGATGCTGCTTATTTGGGATTCCCAGCCAAGGAAGGCATTATGCTAAGTGCTATCAGCAACAGCCATAGCTACTTTTATTTTTTTTTCCACTAGCTTAACTGTAAAAATATAATTTTGAGACTTTGTTGGGAAGGCAGCTCTGTAATGGATAGTAGTTCAAAGATGCTGAGTTAGCAGGTACTGAGATAATTCAGATCAAGAAGCAATAGAATTATATCAGTGCAGAGATCTCCAGAATGTGCTGCACCCTCTAATGAACTCTTCTGAGAGGCCATACCACACTCAGCTACATGGATCCACGAACAAAACCTTCTTTCTCTGCATGGCAAGTTTGTACTACTAAGGTCAGAAATCTCTGTGTCTTACTCCATTATTGTTACATATACATATATATATGTATGTAGCATATGAATATGGTATAGGTGGAACATCTTACATCTAATGTTAGTAAATGTAATTATGCTCATAAATGTCATTTGTTAACAAAGGAAGCTGATCTGAGAAACACCATCATGACACTGGTAAAAGACATTAAAAATCAGCTAATGAAAAATAACATTAAAAATCAAACCAGCCTGGGAGACTGACAGCTTGAACCAACCCTGTGAGATGGGGTTGGAAAGAATTCAGCGATGGAGAATCTATTGCATGACTCTGCCAATACCAGCTTAAATGTTAGGTGCTCCCCTTCCACAGGGTTGCTAATATAGATCCCAAGAGCCAGATTTGAGTCTGTACTTGATGAAGACTCGAGCAAACAAACAGCACAGCTGATTTATATGAATTTTTAGGCTGGCTGCTTTTTGGCTGAGTTACTTTTCATCTACCCTATCTTATGCAGCTGCAGAACATAGCCAATATACATTACCTTGTACCTGAATACAGGCACTGCAGACATAATTTGACTATTGTGACTACCCTGGAGAGTATTTTCCATGTTATAATGAACAGTTCTAACAAGCAGTTGGTTATTTTTTTTTGAAGGAATTTTTCTCCAGCTGTATTGTATTTATATGCAAGGTTATTCAGGAAGCTGGACCCTATCTCCAGGAAGGTTTTTTTAAAGAAATGATACATTTGGCAGATTAGAACACTATTCTAGACATGCCAATTATTGAAAAAAAATCACAGAAGGAGGAAGCCAAAGATTTGATCTGCTCTGGCTGTAGCACACTGCTATCTATTGATGCTGGGTGATTATTGAAAATCACTTTTCAACACTAAAGACTGAACTGTGAATGGAAACCAGATTGCCTGATACTTCAGAAGTATATGTGAAGCTCTGAGAAAGGATAAAGCAGAAACAAATGTTAAAAAGCAGCATAAAGCTTTTTTCAATAATGCATAAGAGTGAGACAGCTTGGTATATTCAGTGGAGATTTTGGCTTTAAAAACCCTGTATGGTCTCTCTGATCCCAAAAGGATCTCCTCACTATCATTTATTCTCCAGATAATGGGCCAGGTTCTCCACTCAGAATAATGGTTTGGATTAAGTAACAGCAAGGCCAGGGCAAGGACTGGGGCAATTGGGAATGACAGAGGGATCACCCAGTGTGCACTGCCACCCAGCAGCAGCTCCTTTCAGGCACAGCTCAAGCTGTGCCCTCTAGGATTTGCTGATCTCACTGTATTAGTGCTGCCTATGAGCCCCTCGAACATTGTCAGTAGCTTTTGGCAGCAGATCAAGGGGAGGATGCTGCCTCCCCCCGATCACAGCCAACCTACTTTGCAGACACTGCCAACACTTCCAGGCACTGCCGTGTGTTTCCCCTGCCGACTCCTCCTTGTTTCTTAGCAGGAGGGCCAAGCTGACTGTGAAATGGTTTATTTTTGGCTGAGGAAGTGTGATTCTCTGCATTCACTGTTTCTGAGTGGAAGCAATGCGATGACATCCCTAACCCAGTATTTCATCAGCGGTTTGGGGGAAGGTAGGTGGACAAGGAGAAATAATGGAGGGGCACACTCTGGCCTTTAATCTTGTCTGTAATTACTATTATCAGTACTGCCAGTTCAAGATATAATGGGAATTCCCACTGAGGCTGTGAACAGTTCAAGGTCATCTGCCTTGTGAAATATGAGAAAAATACACTTCTCTGCTCGGTGTCAACAGTAAGGCTCACTCTACAAAATCTGAGTGGCTGCACCTCGGTAGCTTACAGGCAGCCGAGAAGTCCCCACTTCCATCTCACTGGCCAAATGGCAAAGGGCAACGCAGCCCCCAAAAGCAGGAGGAAGCATCTGACACTGGAAATAACAGCATGCCCAACTCAGTCCTTTTGGACAATGGAGTGACAGGACCCATCTAGGTCAAGCAATCCTACACCTTTCTCCCTTCCTTCCTTTCTTCCCTCCCTTTCCACGCTAGACAACTCAGTGTGTGTCCTGTGACTCTTGTCCCTGGGAAGATTTGGCAACCACGCTGATCAATCACCAGTGATTTGGGCATAGAGTACATCTCAGTAGAAGGCAGATCAGAATGAACCTAAAATTAGAAACATGATGTTTCTTTTGGATAGTAGCTAGATTTTCTGATGAAATTGGCCTTTTCTCCCCTAGATTAACTGCCTGATTGTAACATTAAAAAAACTGTGATTTCTAGGGTTTTATGGCATTAATAACTGAAAAATTCAGCAACATAACTACTTCTAAAAGTGATTGTAGTGCTGCATAAAGACTAGAAGGTTAACTACTTCTTGGTGTCTATGATAAAGTTATGCTGAAAAACTTCTATATAAGAAAAGATACTATCAGAAATGTTCTGAATAATAACGCTCCAAATCCAGTAGTCGAGCTGGAATGCAAACTAGGAGGTGAGGTGTCTCCATCAGATTTTGTGAGTTCATATTAATATAAAGAACCATATCTTTAAAGTACAGGAGATGCCATCAGTCATCTGACACTGGGAAAAGAGTACTGTAGGAGACAGCCCACTTAACTTTTGGGTCAAGTTGTGGCTATTCCCAAAATATCAGTCTAATTTTTATTATTTTTAATGCTATCTTCTGCAAACAGGCAGGAGGATCTGGATGCTCTTTCAGGGGACTGACTCCCAAGAGAAACTGACTTCATCTTTGCTACAGTATGGGATATTGTAAGGATGCCAAAAAGATACGGAATGTCATAGATAACTTAGTCTAAATTAGGTTTAGTGGCAAAGTCTAAAGTGATTAATGTTATACTCACTCTCCAGTAACCGTAGAATCATGGAATCCATACAGTCTCATAGGTTTGGAGAATATAAATAGCCATCACTTGTTTCTCAAAAATACTTTATCTCTTTTAGAAAGGGCAGCATGAAAACCATGAATGTTAGTACAAGTTGCTGACAGAATTTTCAAAATCATTCAGAAAAGGAAGCTAATGCTATAAAGTGACTGTTTCGAAGGCTGGAGGTCACATAAATTAAGGAGAGCATCTTGTTTAAGCATGAAGGTGGATTCAAAAGAAATGCCTGAAAAGCCAGAGACTTTGAAGGAACTGAATGAAAATCTTAAATATAGTGAATTGCTGAGCTATAATTAAATTAAAACAATGATGTGTAGATATACAATGAAATATTTAGGAAGCTAGTGGGTATAAATGTAACAAGAAGTCCTAATCCTTAATCAGTAATCTAAGTAACTGAGAATCACAAATCAATATTAAGAATGGATCTCATTGATTTTCAAAGGTCTTGTTGCATCTGCAGATGAAAAACAACATAAGCAAAATTCTCTGAGCAAAATGTTCCTCTTACTACCTTAATGCTGTTGTAATATTTTCCTAAGCTATTTGCAGTAAATGAATGATTCCAACAGTTAATTTAGAAGGATGCATTCATTTAAATTGACACTAAATTATAGTATAGATTAAGACACTTCAGTAAAAAGAGAATGTCTACAGTATGCCTTTACTGCCGGGCTATTTCTATCTCCAGAGGCAGAAATTTCCATCAGGAGAACAGGCAGGATCATGTCAGAGTCCCCTTGCTACATACATTACTGTCTGTGCCTGCAAACCAAAATTTTGAAAGTTCCAAGAGAAGAGTAACTTTACAGTAAAGACAGTCCCAAACAGAGGTCTCTACTGAGTGCATCTGCAGCAAGAGCTTAGTTTGCTCCCTGTTAAATATTTGGTTCTTGGTCCCTGACCATGGGACCACAGCACACTCACACTGCTGTGCTCACTGCATGACGAGCCCATTAGGCATCTCCAAAATGGTACTGCTAAGAACTGCTAATTTCTCTAAGAGGTAACATCTGCTTCAGGTCAGAAAATGACAGCAGCAGGTGGAGAAAGAGCATAGAGCTCTGTGAAAATGCTTAGTTCTCCAAAAAATATCTGGCAGAAGATACGAGAAGCAAGATTCACACAGTCAGGTGACTGAAGGAGGGAAAGAATCAACATGTAGCCCTATATTTATTTTATTTGCAATTTTTCCCTTACACAAGAAGTGCCCAGGCTTATAGATTACCGTTGAGCAACTGACTGAATGAACAAATAAGTGTTGCTGGGTACTCCTGGCTAAATACTGCAAGCTGCTCTGTGCCTCCAGAGCCTCCTGAGGTCTGGAGGAGCTGAGGCTCTCACGCTGAAGAAGAGAGAATTCCTGCCAGGATCAGACTGTTGGCACTGCCTCCAGGGAGTGTGTTTCTAGAGCAAGAAGTAAACCCTCATTATTTCTTTTCTTATTCTCAGTTCTCATCTTGTTTAAGGAACTAGGCAGGTTTGAAAAAAAAACTTATTTCCATAGTACTACATAAAAACAAGGCCAATGAATAATGGAACTTCTCACACAGCTCTTTAAGACCATGATGGATAGCACATATCCATTTAGCAGATGTGGGCTGTCAAAGAAACAGACACAAGAAAAAACATAATAAAAAGATAGATCACCTCTGAAATACACCTTCTAGCTTTGCCTGCAGATTGAGGAGAAAAATAAGGTATATTTCTCCTCTGTTTTCAAAAGGGATGAGAATTCAGGCACATTTTGTGCCACCCATAAAACTTTTCAGGTGGTTCTCCCAGCTGCCATGCTGGGAGAGACAGAAATGGGCTGCAGCTGTGCTGCTCACACTCACATAGCCAGAGCGGGGCAGGAGTTCCTCCACCTCCGGCACATCTCTTGCTCTCCAGAGGCACGGTTGTCATGGACTTCAGTGAAGATTTCTTGTCCTTTTGCACTTCCCCTACAGACAGATTTTTTTCCAAACATTCCCACAATTAAGATAAAGGTTTCAAAAGCATGCAGCAGTCAACAGCTCTCACTGTACAATATACAGCTGGAGAGCAAGACACATTAGAAAAGCTGAAGCTGTTTTCCAGATTCCAGTTTTTGGTCCTGAGCTCATTTGAACAGTTGGCCCTGCATATATGTAGGTCGTTCCAAAAGTACTGCCTCCTATTTTTTTTTTCCCCATGGAAACTTTTTATTTGTTCCATACGCACTTCCATGTCAGATGCCATTGTGTCAGACAGTCCTTCTGCTGCCATCTGTCACACAGCAACAAAATGGAACAGAATAGTGGAGGGAAGGTTCAACCACTACTGCCATACCACCAACATCTGCTTCTGACCTTGTAGGCAAACATAATAAAATAGGAGGGATTACCTTTGAGCAGCCCTTGTATTTCCACACATAAAGTAAACTATACATCCCATGAAGAGGCCAGTGTAAAGTTTGTGTCAGCTCAATCCCATTAAAGTACTATTAGCTCTTGGATGGCTCATTGCATGGAAGTGTATTTTATCATCCATGAGCCCGATTATTTATTACTCCTTTAACCTAAAGCATACTTCACTATGGGGCTTCTAGCAATGATTCCAATGTGTTCAAAATGCAACTCGGTGTCTCTAAGCCAAGATGTATAAAATCTTAAAGCCTGCTGGGCTGTTTAGAACAACAATCTGTCAATGAAGAATGCAGCATTTTGTTTTGTAGGTAAATGAATGCAGCTAGGAAATGCGGTTTTTTTTCTTTTATTTCATCTAAAGATTTTTTGAGATACCGTAGTCTGTCTCCTCACTGCAGCAAGATGCTATTTTGATAGAATTAATTTTAAATAAGCTCCCAGCCTTTCATAGTTCAATGCACTAATTACTTCCACACAACACAAACACAAGATGATGCCTCTTACACACAGGGCTGTAGGGATGCTGGAGCCAGGGAAGCACATAAAGCAGAGCTAAGACACAATGCATAATTTGTTCCTCTTCTTTTACACATTGAGGTACAAAAACACATTCAGGCTAAATGCTGAAATGCTAGATAAGGATATACACTTGCAGAGAAGAAATACACATAACCAAGGATCTTTTGTTCTTTTAACATTACAGCACAGAAGAAATACACAGCTGCTTCATATTGTTAGCCAGGAATATCCTTTAAAGCTAGCAATGGGCCAACACAGCAAGAATTGTGAGAGAGATATTCAAGTCATCTACTTTAAGATTAACAACAAAAAGAATCAAGACAACGTTTTAAGGTTTTTTAAATGAATATTAGTTCAGCACAATTTTTTTTTAATGGAAAACTATTTTTCAAATACATCATTTGTTCTTTAGATAAGATGCATTATCCAAGGCTTCTTTGCAATTTAACTCGCTATGATTCAGTGTAAGATTTTTAAAAAATAATATTTAAATCAGTTTCCATTCTGTGCAATTCATAGCCTGGAAAATATAGAATGAGGACAAAATCATTTAAAAATGGTATTTTAGATATTTTTGTGTACAAAACTGGACACTATATGCATCCATGGTTCTCTAACTTTGCTCCCCTCAGCCTCAAGGGAAAGGGCAGATGAGAAGGAGAGCTGTATCCTGTCAGAGAGCTCTCAGATCACAGTGCTAACATTTAAACACTGCAGTGCTCTGTATGTCAACTGTATTGGAAATGTTGGCTGGCAGATCCTTCACAAGCCGTTATTAACTCCTTATGTTAATTTCAACATTTTGCCTGTTGAGCATCTATAAATCAATTCTTATGTTCCTTCCCATGCTCGTGTGAAAAGGCTACTTAATAGGGGACTACACTCAGTACACAGACCAACTAGTGACTGGGTGTGTTAAATCTGCTGATTTATCTCCAGGCTGAATTCAGATTAGTCTGCTACTCACTTGTCCTGTAGTGCCCTTCTCTGTTAACTTATATTGGTTTTGCTCTGGGAGAAATCTCATCTGGGTTTAGCTGTCTAAAAGTTACACCTCCAATTTAAGCTGGAGTCCCAGGCTCTCTCTATAATCAGGAGAAGGATGGGCTTGCTTGGTGATAACTGGTTTGGGGCAGGTTTAATCATCCTTTGGAAGCCGTTCCTCCCCTGCACCAGCTTTTAGGGAATTGTTATGCCCCTCTTGAACTACACACACTCAACACTGAAAGCAAAAGTCAAGTCAGCTGAATCTGGGTCGTTTGCACCATAATCAGGAATAAACTCACTGCAATTACTTAGCCTGCAGACAGAGAACTATTAGGAGAAAGATTTATAGGGAGAGTTAGGCACCAGGCAGCTTTGCAGCTGGATAGGAGAGAAGACAAAATGCCTTCAGGTGGTAGTGGGAGAGAAGGCACGGCTGGTTCTTGGTTGTATGACTTTTGCCAAGTAGGAAATTGAAACCTTTTTTTTTTTCCCCCAAAGAAAGAGAGAGAGCTATAAAGAAGAAATACTGCCAGAATTACCAGTGAGTAGGATGCTCCACTGGAACACTGGAGACCAGTGTGTACAGCTTGTTCTTGACTGGGATGAGATACTGAGAGATCTTTACCTTAATGGCATGTGGTTTTCTCCTTGGTTTGTGCTGGAAAATTCATCTTGGGCTTGCAAAACTTTTTGTTTTCTAAAACACATATTGCATTTCAAAGAAAATTTTTCAAAATTGCCACTGACAAGTTCTTAGAAGGAATCTCCTGTAAACTCCATAAAGCCTGTATGTGAGTTAGCCCAAACCACAGCAACACAACAAGCTCCAGCTGAGCTGTTTCACACCTAAAATATTAACTGGCCAACCAAATAATGGGATGTGCTGTTTGCCTCATTCAAGTGGGAAGGGAAGGAAGTTCCTTTGCCAAGCGGAATGCAACCATACAGATTCCCTACAGGCTTTCCAGCTCCCTGCTTACTCTGAGCTAAATGCTATTAACGCTATCCTATGTTAAATAAATAAAAGCTTTGGCACTCATAAGGATGTCCTGGCCTGAAACACCTTTCCTTGTTTAGATATTAGATTCTAAGCAAATAGCCATGCACTGAGGCATGTTGTCAAAGGTGAGCCGAAGGAATATTTAACATTGACTATTGCAAAGCCTTGATCTGTTGCTGTCTCACATCTGAAAATTGCCCAGCAATGCACATACACATCTGACTGGTGGGGAGATTATCACCTAAACCATCCCAAACGTGTGGATGATGGAAATGCTTTTAATACCTCTGAAAGTTATGCACATAGATTTTCATATAGTCATTTCTAGTTGGTATATTTGAGTAGTTAACTTTAAAAATTTGTGGGAAAAAAAGCATTAGCAGCTGCTAGGAAAATAACCTCACAGATAAACAGTTAAAAGCAAAATGCTGCCTTCATTTTTTTGCTGTTAACCAGCATCTACACACACAGAGCCATTACGCATTTGGCAATTTAAAAAAATAAATGTCTTACAGAAATGCTTTGAATTCTTCCATGCTTTCAAAGAAAAGATGAACAAACAGAATGATTTTGAAAGGGTAAAGGCATTATTTCAATTTTGTTTGATCTTTGGAGCAATATCAAAGCTTTTCTTATTATATAAATCTAGATAATTCTATTACAAATGACAAAACAAGTTGTCTGGATAATGAGTTTTTATTATTTGCAGAATTCTATACTTTACAAAAAATAAGAAATAAAAATTTAGTGAGAAACCACAAAATTTCAAGCATGTGTGTGGTTGATGTGACACTGTTGGAGTTTCCCAGGAACAGGAATTCTGGATGCTGATAAACTGAAGTGAGCAGCACAACCTTTCCATGGAGTATATACTTTGGAATAGTGAGGGAAAAATTAAGGCTTTCTTCAAACTGGTGCTTCTGTCTCCAGTTTCCACTCCCATCACAAGTAGAGTTGAAAACCACAGCATTAATTGCAAAGCACAGTAACCTGAACTTCAGAGTTACTCCCTAATTTGCAGAATGAAATGTGCAAAGGTCTTAGATAAGAGCCCAGGTAGGAACTGCGTATAATAAAGAGAACATACACAAGAAAGCAAACATGCTGTCAGAGTGCCTTCAACAAAATAAAATCAGTAGTCTAAAAAGCCCCAAAGAGCTGAAAATCTCACATCATAAAGCTTGAGTTAGGTGCAGCCATGGTGAATTGCAAGCTGGCACTGACCCTGTCTGAGTACTTCGGTACTCACACAGGAGAGGTGAGAAGGTTACCACCAAAGCACATCTAGTCAGTCCTGCACCAGCCATACAGAAGCCACAACAAAATTAGACCTTGAAACCAGGCTCTTTGTTCCCTTTTATCCTGCTGGAGCCCTTGTCAGCTTAAATTACGTAAGAATCAACACTAAGTCTTAAAGACATAGCCGCCAGGAAAAACTTTTCAGCATGAGAGGGATTAATCACCGATAGCAATTAACATTCTAAGAATTAAGTGCAACTATAAAATTATTTAAATGCTAATAAACAAACTCATTAGTACTTATTTCCTTTCTATTATAAAGATTAATCAAGGGTCATAACACTGGAGGTGTCTGGATGCCTGTGATTACAACTCTGCTACGCAGTGAACTTACTGCAGCATTTATTTCCCTTTTAATACAGACTGCCATACGGCCCTTAAGGAAGAATGAGCAATGCCTAATGATTTTGTTTAATGTCAGAGTGATATTCAAGAGCAAATCTCTTCAAAATCTATATGAAATGAAATTCAGTATTACAATGAAACCTCAAATTCTGAACAATTTTTGTAAAAAAACCAATACAGCACAGCACTATCTTTCCTTTCCCCTTTGAAATACTTAGCTCCATCAGCTCTTGATTACACTTAGGTGTATTATTATTAGAGTGGAGATGCATCCAGTGCAGTGTTAATCCTCTGCATTTACAACCTGTGAAGTGCGGTGTGAAAAATACTTAGGTTGATTCCAAGGAAGTTAGCTCAATCCTGATCGTATACAGGTGGCTCAGGAGCAGTGTCACATTAAAAATAAATAAATAAATGAAATCAAAATAGCTTCCAGAGCCAACCTGGCAACCTGCTTCTATCTGTGCAGCATTGACCTGCACCCTCGCACCATCTGGGCTGCCTGCTCATGTCGGTGCCAGCTCAGAGCTCCCAGAGCCCAGCAGTCAGCAAGGTCACAGACCTTTCTTTTCTCCATTACCTCTCCTGGCCAGCTCTGATAGGCTATTTGGTCATGTTTTGCATGATCTATGATTTTGCTTTTGTCAAATGATCCTATCCTCCCACTTGGGCAGGAGGCGCTGCTTTCTTCCATTAATCTTAAATCAGATGTTAAGTAGGATACATTCTCCCTCATAATGTGCTGACCACTGCACAGTATTCCTGCTGTGGTAGCACCTGGAGCCCACCAGAAGGAAAGGAAGACAGCAGAGTAGTTCTTGGCGCAGGGAGCCAATGCTGTGGTATCAGAAAAATGATACGGAATTTACTCCCAGCTGAGGGCTAAATAGCATTTCAAATCTTTTTCAGAAACCACATGTAAAGCTTCTGGGCATGATGGTGTCCTAATACAGCCAAACACTGACTCACTCACCAGCAATTTGAACAAGTGTATGGCAGCATATGCATGAGCATACATACATGCCCTAACATCCGTATTAACATCCTTTCTCTGCCATCTGGTGATAAAGTGAACGAGATAAGCAACCAGTGAGGGAGATAAATCTCTCAATTTGAATGACAGTGAGGCATGGTAGAAGGAAATACAGGAAAAAGAGAGCTTCTTTCGCTCAAATTGAAAAAAAATGGAGAAGAAGGTGAAAGAAACATCTGTTGCTGTGGAACGCAGAGAACTTCTGAAGTCCTGAGGTATATTGTGGTGGGTCCCTCACCCCATACACTGACAGGGCATCTTTTTCAAGGAAGGACAAAGTGATATTAGAAAGGCACAAAAGTAAGCAACATTCATGAAGCTGTGAAACCGCTTGGTGCCGGTGGCTGCAAATGTTAAAAGTTTACAGGCATTCAAAAATTGCCTGGATAAGTCTATAAAGACAGTAAAAACTTAAGACCTGCCCTAGTCGGTTAGTTCCTCCAGCTCAATATTTTATCTACAAAAGCAGCCAAAGGAGAGTTCATTTAAGGCCACAGAGCTGTGTTCTGTAGATTGTTCCTATCGTATCCTTCCAGAAATGACCGAGAGTTGTTATAGAAAGACTCGAGAAATCCTGGAATTAAAGACTTCTGGAGGTTGGGAGATGTTCTGAGGATGTATTATTACATACTTTTTCTTCACATGTAATCTTCCTGAAACCATTGCATATACTGATATATACTGCCAGTTTGACAGGGCCTGGCCATGTCTCTGTACCCCTAATGACTGAAGAAAGGTATGGATTGAAAATCACTATTTTTATCTTTCGAAGTATCTGGGAACCTATCATCATTTGCTATATTTAGAGGACTTGAGACATTTTTCTATGCCCCTGGGGATCCCTTTTAACAAGGAGAATCCCCCTCCTGCTTCCTGAATGATAATAAATGGCAAGAGAGCCAAAGGTGGAGGTCAGGCTAGCAGAAACGGAGATGGAAAAATGCCTCCTTTTAAAAAATGAAAGATGACTCCTGTGGCTGCAGACAGGTAAACTAAAGTCTTGAGGTATGTCCACTATGGTTTCTCTATCAAATATCTGGATAGTGAACAAAAGAAACACAATCAAATGGAGAGAGAAGTGGGAGAAGACAGTGACGGTAGAAACACATACCCATAGTCAACTTCAAAGCCTTGACCTCTGTCATAAGAATGTTCTTTCAATTTGTTTTGCTCTCTGCCATCTTCCCCAGCAGCAGCAGAAACAGGGAATCAGGTTTGCACTGGTTCCTCTGTATTTCTATCCCCACAAGCAGATGTCTAGTGCCATTTGAGATGCTTTGGGGTAATATGGCTGACTTGCCACACGGAAGGGCATGGGTCTCTCGTAAGACCTACCAGCTTTGTGTAGATCATGAGCTTCCTCGAGCACCTCAGATGATACTGAGCAGTCACCTACGTGCAACTGAATTAAGCCTTAGTTTTTTTCTGCAGAGGTAAACAGCATCAGCCATACTGACAAGTTCTTCATCAAAAAGAGTTTAGAACCTACAGCACATGAAGAATCCTAATTGTCCTCAGGCCTGTGGACTCCATATGTGAGTCTGGGCATTCATTTGGAACTGAAACCCACTGTGATGCATTTTAATTGCTACAAATCAATAACAAATCTCATCAGCAGAGAGATGCATCGAGAATAGATGATAGTGTTTCCCAGAGTGAATTTCCATGTCCAAGTACACTAAATTTTTTCATAACACAAAGTTGATCAATTTTATCTGACACTGCCTGTCTATACAGGTGAACTTGTTGTCTAATGTGCTGCTCTCAGCCATTGATTCCTGGTCTCTGGAATTGGTGTAAGAAGTTTATACAGATTAGCATGCAAAAATATTTCCATACCACTTCAGCTGTGCTGTTGAAGCTATAAACTACTTTTGCCTACCTCTGAGGAAGCAGACATGAAAGTATTTGTCTGAACTCATTTTAAAATGCAATACAAACAAGTTCAGGAGATTTACTCGGGAAGGAAACTACAGGAATACATTTCTTGTATATCAGCAAGGTAACTAATAATGAACCTATATGTCTTTTGGAGGTAGGAGAATTGGGAGTTCTTATGTTTTTAAATAGTACAGATACTTATAGTTCAAATATTGTACAAATGCAAATTTTGTAAATGCGATTATAATGAATATTTTCAATTTACCACCTTGATAAAATAGCAAAGAAACTGATCAAAACCCCCAAAATATAGTCTATCTCAATAGTAATGCAGAAAGGAGTGAATGAATGGGATACATTTAACGCTTCACTGTACCCAAATAACATTGTTTGTTTATCAGCACACTAACATTTTGTTTCCAGGGTCTCTTAACCAAGGACACTGTATTGCTAGCCCTGTAAGGCTTTACTTCAGAATACAAATGCCATATCATCACAGCCAAATGCCTCTGTTGAAGAAGACGGAAAGGCAAGCTGTAATTATGTTTGGAGGCAGACTAAAAAAGAAGATACAATACTGTGGAGACAGGCACACACGGACATGTGTGATGTATTAAAGCGACTTTTGATTTAAATGTATGTCTTGAGGACAGAGAGCCAACAATATGCTTGTAGGTAGTGTCACCTTGGCCAGAAAAAGTGAGGCTTTGTGGGTAGGAAGAGAGTCCTTTGGACTCAACTCAGGAAAGATTTCGTCTCCCAAGAAAATTTACTGTAGAATTATGAACCTTTCTAGGACATTGACTCTTAGCCTTGTATTTTCCTGTATCCAGGTGGAAGAAAAGGGTTTCACCAATTTGAAGCTATGGGACAAGCAAAAGGCCATATAACATATAAGAGTGCTGTACTGGGAAGCAGTCTCCATGCAGAACGCCTTTATACGAACCACAAATCATCTCCACAAACCTGGGAAATCCCAGGTTTAGGAGACACTCCAAGAGAGGGAAAAGAATAAAGGATTTGAGTGAAAACTTAGGTGAATCAGAAGTGAGAAGTCACGTACATAAAAGCAGAACTCTGTCCTACATAAAAGCAGAACTCAGCCCTACACAGTGACCTATGAGGGAATACAACTTCTGCTGCTGAATCCCTTCAAGTCCATTCTACACACATACATACACATATTTCCTTTGTAAGCCCCAAATAAGAAAGCGCACAGATAACTCAGTAGATTGTATGCAATCGAGATAACTCGTTTCTATTAATATGCAGATTAAAGGGTTGTTCTGTATGCACGCAGTTTACTAATCATGAACATATATGATAAATGGCATTTGGAGTCTTAAGGCTAAGCCTAGATAGTGTGTTCCCTGATAGAACATCTAATTTTTTTCTTGTGGCTGCTCAAAGCAACCATGAAGCTTGCAAAACAGGCACTTAATAAGGATCTAAGTTATTATTACAGATCTGAGTATTCCACTTATATGTCCTAGCTGGAAAATTGCACTTCCAGCACGCTTCTACTAGTTACAGGAGGATTTATTCCTAAGCAAACCACAGCATAACAGCTCCTACTATAAGCACCAGGGCTCAACTCACCAGTCATTCTTTAGATATGTAACTGGGGCACCTTAATTGGGAGACAGCTCTGCTGATTTGGTAACTGATGGAAAGAGACAAGAACTTCCACAGGTTGTGACTCCCTCCCTCTTTCATATACAAGAGGACTGTGCTCTTAACTCGGCTACTTTGGTTGAGTGACTAAAGTCAATCAAGAGAAATCTAGATCTACATCTTCTGGGAATGAGCTATATTTGGATAAATATTTATTGCTTCAGGAAGGCCTTTTAATCTTAATGAAAATCAAGTCAGTCTCAATTTGTCATCAGATATGTTTGATATTCAATTTCAGTATTTTATAGTAAAAATGCCCCAGGCATATACCTGTCTGCACAGCTCTGGCCAAGTGCCATAGAGATCCCTGCCTTCACCCAGACAGGGAGAATTTTCTACCATATACCCCCTACTCCATTCTATTTTTATACATATTCTAGTTCTAGAAATAGAACTGAGTCATGCAGGAAAAAAAAAAAGAAAGAAAAAAGAAAATAGAAAGGCATGTTATCAAACTGATGGAATGCCACTTAATATGTTGTTTTCATGTTTCTAATATAGCATTGCTTAAAAATACTCTGCATAGAGAATGAGGTGTTTGGACCTCAGAAGTGCTGCCCTACTGACAGCAAAATAAGTACGTAAGGTTCACAAAAGTGTGTATGCAATGTGACTATGAGAAGACTTGTTATTTACTTGTTTCTTATTTCTAAGTATTGCTCTTACGGTTCACATCATGTATAGAAATGAAAGGCAGTAAGTTCATCTGAGAATGTTTGCCTCCACTTGAAAAGTAAGCTATTGTACTATAAGGAAGCAAGTTTGGGGTCTTTTACTATCTAAAACAGAGATATAAACAAGAAATAAACATTTATTTTTATGTTATTTTCTGCAAGTGCTGCCAACTACATGCTGATGTGCTTAATAAGAAATCATCATTTTGCACAAATATAACATGAACTGCAGTCTCTCAGAGAAAGACAGAAAGAAATGTGAGAGAAATAATGAAATTGGGTTCATAGTGAAAAAGATGTACCTGAAACGATTCCTACTGCTGATAGTCCTAATGATACCATTTCAGGTATCACTATGAAATGCTGCTGTCTTTTCATTCTCAGCTACTGCCAAGGGGAGAATGGACTAGATAATATTCTAAATCATATCTGAGAACAATTGCTCTTCATCCCAAAGAACAATAAAAAGGGGATAAGAAGAAGAAAACAGAAAGAGAGTTTCTCCAGGAAATGAAAATTAAGGAAACAATAGGCAGATTTATACAATTTTTTCCCTAGGAAAAGAAAAAAAAAAGTTACACAGTGCTTCTCCAATAAGCACTTGGAGATGAATCATGTTTAAGTATTGGCTGCAAGCCAGAAGTATGCTTTAACTAAGTTATGGCCATATCCAAAAACTTTAGAGTGTCCCCAGTGGTTTCTGGATCTCCATCATCTCTGAACAGCAGGAATTAAGTTAAATTAATAAATGGTCAACACAAACCTGTTTGACTTCGCATGTGAACAGAGTGGAAGAGGAGAAGTCAGCCTCATGCAGTAACACTAGCAGCCTTAGAGCTCAGACTGCTCATCAATGTACGAGCCTGTTTCCACTAGTGGTGTGAGCTGCCTGATTGGCTTTGTGCTGGGAAAGAGGAAGAACGTGTAGGAATAGTCAGGAGAAATCAAGAGTTGGTTTAAGGAATTGCTCCTTGGCTCCCCTCAGCCTGAGTTTATTTATGGCTCATCGTTGTTCTACACCCTTGGCATCCAAGAGGATCAGCTACTGTTCAGGCTTCAGCTCCAAATGATTTTAAGACCTGGTAGCTGGACTCATATATAAACCCGTCTTTGAGTTTACAAGTGAAAGTTCAATGAGTTAAGGCGCCGATTCATTTTCTGATGAAGACGAACAGATCATAGAGCGGGTGCTTGGTTGTCCAACATTATGCTAAGGTGTACAACTGGCACAGTAGCAAAGAAATTCATGCCATCTCTATGAGAAAAACATGCTTTTGGAGGTCTGAAATACTCTATTCCAGGAGATGTTTTGGATAAATGGCATTGAGACCTTAATTCACCAGTGCTAATGGCTTATCTATGCATACAGAATGTAGATATATATACAACAAAGAATCTACGCAATAAAGGCAAGAAAATCTTGATGTTAAAAAAAAGTAAGTATACTGGAGTACATTTGCTCTGTGAAGCTTTGCGGCATTACTCTGTTCTTAGTTGTGAATGTTCAGCAAAATGGCACCATGTGAGACTAGAGAGAGCAGCACTTTTGTACAGCTTGCAAGTGGCAATAATATAAACTGAAATGGTGAATCTGAATGTAAAAAGCTGTTGCACTATTAGTGGCATAGAGCAGGGACACATGAGACTTGCCATGCATTTGCTTCTCAGCTGTGATGTCACCAGCCAGCCTGGCACAGCTGCACTACAGATGTGCTGTATGCCATTCTTCACTGATGATACATTTCCTACACTCTCTGAAGTATTGTATGCATAGCCACCCAGCTGAGATAAAAGACTGGATGGAGGAGGGACAGATGCTATTATTGCCCTGGTTGATGGAAAAATAGGCAGAGCTAAAACCATCCATCTCCTTTGGTGGCAGCAGCTGACCTTTCCGCTAGCACATACATGCAAGCGAGTCATCAACCGGGATTAATCGCAGCAGAGATGCTCTAATGCCCAGTCATAAAGTCAAAACAACTCTTTCTCTACTGCCACCCCAAACGTAGATCTGGTACTAAATATTTATTCACAAATTATTTACTAAATATCTATGATATTAGAATCTATCTAGAAATCTAAATACTAAATAATTATTTGCTAAATAATTTGTTGTTACTAAATAATTTTACTAAATAATCTGTTAATCATTTTGCATGCAGTTTACATAGAGAAACTTCACCTTGCAGGTTGTTTATGTCCCGTTCAATTTAACTGCTCATTGGGCACTTGCTATTCGCAGCATGTAGCTGCTCACATGAGGCACATGGTGTTCTTCCCATTTCCTCACAGGACTTCTGAAGCACTTTGAACAGATCTTCTAGATATTTTAGGATTATAAAGGGGCTTTATTAACAAGAGCTTCTGCATACCACCAGGCCACAAATATTCCATAGCTGACAGAAGACCTTACCCACATGTCAATATGGGTATTCATACAAATCCCAAAACAGAATGTGAACAAAACCCTCCTCGCTTAACAAACATAAATGAAATTAATAAGATTATATCAAGAAGCTGCTCATACTGTGAACAAACAGTCTTTGTCACTAATGCATTATTCAAGCCATTCTCTCTTGGACAAAATAGTTCAACATTTTCAATGCTCTGTTCCCAGATTCTAAACTCTTCAAGCCATGGAGATGGTGCAGTTGACACAATAGAAGGAAGGGATGCCATCCAGAGGGATCTGAACAGAATTGAAAAGTGGGCTCAGAAGAACCTAATGAGGTTCAACAAGGCCAAGTGCAAGGTGTTGCACTTGAGTCAGGGCACTCCCAGATACATATATAGACTGGGAGAATGCCTTGAGCGCAGCCCTGCTGAGAAGGACTTGGGGGTCTTGGTAGACAAAACGCTGGACATGAGATAGCGGTGTGCGCTTGTAGCCCCAAAGGCCAACTGTGTCCTGGGCTGCATCACCAGAGGGGTGGCAGCAGGGAGAGGGAGGGGACTGTCCCCCTCTGCTCTGCTCTTGTGAGGCCCCATCTGGAGTCCTGTGTCCAGGCCTGGAGCCCCCAGCACAAGAAGAATGTGGAGGTGTTGGAGTGGGGCCAGAGGCCATGAAGATGATCAGGGGGCTGGAGCACCTCTCTTATGAAGAAAGATTGAGGAGGGAACTGGGTTTGTTCAGCTTGGAGAAGAGAAGACTGCGGGGAGACTTCATTGCAGCCTTCCAGTACTTGAGGGGAGCTTATAAACAAGAGTGGCACCAACTCTGTACATGTTGTGATAGTGGTAGGACAAGGGGGAATGATTTTAAACTAAAAGGGGGTGAGAAGTTGTGAATGTCCCATCCCTGGAGGTGTTCAAGGCCAGGGTGGATGGGGCACTGGGGAGCCTGATCTAGTGGGTAGAACTAGATGATTTTTAAGGTCCTTTATAAGCCGTTCTGTGACTCCATTATTCCAATTCTTCCCTGTCAGTTTGGCCACAGATGATATGGAAGCACTTGAGTGCATTATAAGGCATTCAGCATTTGTCTGCATCTTTCTAAACAGCAGAAAAATATTTCAAAGGATGGAAAGAATCATCCTGTGGACTGGTTTGGGCTGACAGGGGAATAGTGGTCTTTATGGGTAACTTATCCTCAAAATAATACTTTGGAACTAACTAACTTATTGTTCCTGCTCAAAATTTGGAACAAGGTAGAAATTCCTTACCATAATTGACTTCAAAATTGAAATACCCAGGTCATCTTTTAACATAAAACCCAAAAGACTTTGGCTTCTACATGCTTATAGTTAATGTTTCAGAAAATTTTGCTGATAGATTAGATAATGAGGAGAGAAAGAGACTCACAAATGTTAACTTGAGCCCTGGGAGGCAAGTCATTGAAGAGCTGACTACAGAACATGCCTTTATCTGCTGATGATACACGAAACCTGAGGAGATTAGATTTAATAGATAACCAACCTCCACTGTCCTATTCAAGATACTGGCCCAAGCTCACTCTTGCAATTCAGACACAATTTAATAATTAAACAGTAATAACCGGAAAGGGTCTGCAATGCTCCTTTGCAACAGCAAAATGAAACAGATGCACATCCTCTGCCAGGTGCTTGTTAGACCCTGCTGGAAGGGGGCCAAATAATTAGCTACTCACCAGATGGGTAGCAAAGCACAAACAACAATCTAATGTGTCTTCTGAGTACAGACAACTCTGACTTTCAATGATGTAATAACATTAACATGTGACAGCATTTAAGTTGTCAGCAGTTTGAGAACTCAATTTGGTAGTCTGCAATCTGTAGTAATTTGATTATCAGAGTCCAACATCTACTGAAAGGAGACCATGAATTCAGCTGGTAAAGGGAGATTCTTGACTTCTCAGTGGGACCTACAGAGTTGTAGATCTTGCTTCACTGAGAATAGAGGATCTGAGATACAAAAAAAAAAAACAAACCAAAAGCCATCACCAGGAGGTATGAAACACTTCTCGACATTTTTGGTAATTTGTAAGATTTTCAGTGATCCATTAAAAAAAAAATAAAAGAAAAAAAGCCTAGGAAAAGTTATTCTCTACTCTAGAAAGTATATGTGATATTACAGAACATAAGACAGGGTGATGTGGTTTATAGTGTTTGCAAGCAATTGTTGGAATAACCTTCACCACTCACCTTTGAGCTTCATTGGTACACAAAGCATGACCTGACAGAGACAGGTGAGGCTTTCCAGAGAGGCACATTATTTGTCAGAGTTTATTTTTCAGACTTGGGCCTATTAAGTGTGCAAGGATGAAGAACTGAGAAGGTTTTTGGTCAGGTGTAAAGACATATTTGATGTGAACAACAGCAGGCTCCTTAGCTGCTCTTTCTTAAATAAATAATGTAAACATTTATGCCAGCTGTCTGTACATCCAAGTGAAAGTGGAAGATATACTACTTGGAGCAAAAGTTGTCGAGTCTTAAACTTCATGATTAATTTGAGCAAAGTAGCCAAAAGTCTCACAATTATCTCACAGTATTACGTGTTTTCCTTAGAGCCCCAGGCCTCTGAGTCATGGATTACAAGAATTTCAACTTCCATCTTAATGAATAAATGGAAGCCATTTTCTAGCTGTCCTGATTATACAGAAGTATGTGGAAAACATATGCACGGCAGCCCAGAAGGCTTTCAAACCAGAAGACAAACACAAGGAATGTAACTCATAAAAGGCATAAGTAACGTTAAGACATTCCATTATTTCTGGGACGCAATGCTTAGTTTCTGAAGACCTGATGCTGGCAAAACAGTTTGTGTAAAATCAAAATCCTAAACAGATTAAATCACCCTCCCCAACCCTTTCTGCAGTTTTGGGGCTCAGGAGTTTTTCTGCCCAATTCATTGTGTCATTTGTAATGATCCAGTTTATTATCATTGAAATAGTTCTCATTTCACAAAAGAGATTGCAGATGAAGACTCAGCGAAGGTCTTGATTCATTTTATTTCACTCATATCTCCTTCGTAATAAATGGGTAAAATATTTGCGTGAGCAAGGCCAGCATTAAGGAGAACCAGACTTGTTTATTGTGTTTTTAAACACTGCTCCAAGCCCATAAAATTCATAGTAAGCCTTCCAGTTTCCTTCCATGAGTTTTGAACCACACACTATAAAGACTCACATTCATAAACCTCTGTACATTAAAATATAAAATCTAGAATATTTACAAAACAGATTTTCCTAATTAATTCTTCCTCTTGGCCAACAAGATCATAACATCAAATCTCTTCATAGCAATATGAAGAAATAGTTTCATGTTTTGAAATAAAAACAAGATCAAACTAAATAAAGAACAATCAGTAATAGATTTAAGATACACTTCTGTCAATAAAGTAATCAAATCAGTAACAAAATTGCCTGTGAATCACTATATTGGGATAAATAATCTTGGCTAGTATTTGTTTGAGATTTTCTTCTGAGGAAGATAAATTCCTCTAAAAACAGTTATTGATTTCTCTGCTTCCAAGAATTCCCCTTCAGGATCATCCATGAAAAAGTACGACAAGTGTTAGGATGAAATAGGATTACTTATAACAAATTTCCCCTGAAGCTCTAAAAGTGCCATGCTGGATATTTTCTAATTCTTTACTGATCTTGGCTTAAACATTCATTTCACTCCTGTTGTTTATCACATGGCTATGGATTAAACAGACATATCTGTGCATGTGGAATGCAGACCCTGGGAATGAATATTAATATTCAATTGTATGTGTGTATGTATAAGACACACACATCCAAATCACAAGAGCCTTACATTTAGAACTGCAGAAGAACTGGAAACTTACATAATTAAGAAATCTACTGAAATGAATTTCAAATGGTAGAAAAATAATTCTGAAGAACATCTGCTGGAACATACGGCATGACAGGATGTGCAGTATTATGCCATGATAATACACCTTGGGTGCAGTATGAGGCATGAAGCCAAAAGGCATATTTAGAGGAAAAAAAAAAAAAAATCAGGATTGAAGCAAACTAAAGACCAGAATTTTATTTATAATATATAAATATAGTTCCCTATACAATTCATACTCTAAAAAAATTATGGAATGAGCCTCACTGAGAATTCAAATATTTCAAGAAATCTTATGGCTTGCAGAGAGCTAACTTTCTCAAAGAAAATTCTTAAATTCTTCCATATATTCTTTAACAGTGGCCATGCCACTGAGAAGCCTACCATCCATCCACTGTCTTTAAACCAGCTGGAAATCAAAGGAAATTTTCATCTGTAGCTCAGAGATCGACTGAGACATCACAGGAAGCCAACAACCATGGAGAGATCAATGGCAAAGTTGAAGGGGTTCTTTCTACCTTGACTCCACAGTGTTGAGACGCTGCAGGACTGTGTGTATGAGAGGGATTAGTTAAACATTTATCAGATGTCTTACTCAGCAAGATAGGACATTTCCCAGGAAGAAAGCAATACAACTAAGTTTTGAGTCAAAAAAAAAAAAAAATTGTCATCATTCTAGTAGATTTTTATCTTTTCTACTTTTTTGCATAAGGGATTTTTTTTCCCTCCTCTAATCCAAACCAAATTATTCATTTAAAGGAGTGATACAAGAATGTTATCCTTTGAGAAGTCCCAGGAATCACAGTTGTTTCTTTTCCATGTCCCTCAGAGAGAGGGAAGAGAAACGCCACTGCTGTGCCAATTCCAAAACATATGTCCCCTCCAGTGTTTTGTAAAACTAGAAACTTGTGCCGTTACGTGGAGAGATGCAGAAATCCTCTGAACAATGGAAAACATTTTGTCAAATACCAGATTACTCACTTTAAAATGATACCCTTAATATCAACTTCTAGACTAAGCTTGTTGCGTGTAATTTGCAGTGCCTCCCCCACTGCTGATTAATTGTCTGTTCTCTGACACATGGTCAGTAGGCTGGTAGCTCCAATCACCTAACTGGGGATCAAAAGCAGTGACAGCGCAGTCATCGCCAACTCCTGTGCCTAATGTTAGAAAGTCAGATGCTGCCAGAGGGAAGAAGGAGATAATAAATTGCTTTCTGTGTTGACTAAATATAAGACACACATTGGGGTAACAAGGCAGCAAGGGAGATTCATGATTAACTTTTAGCTAATTATTCTGATAAGGGTACAGAGAGTCTTGAGGACTCAATCTTGTTATGCCAAGAAGCTTATTAATAAAGTCTGTTTAAATGTCTGTTTAATAATGTCTGTTTAAAACATATTGTTTTATTGAATCTGATTTTCTGCAGTGGGAAGGCCTGAATGTGAGTGGGAGAGTCTTAGTCTGGGATCTACAGTTAGAAAGCATCTTTGTTTCAGCAATACATTGCATACATTTGTGATTGTGTGCTGGTGTGTGCACATTTGTGCGTAACATGAAGAGCCGTGAACTTGATGAGAAAGTGGGTGAAATGGGAAAGAGATCAAATGCTTATGAAGAAGATGTGAAAGTCTACCAAATCAAAAAAAAAGAAAAAAAAAGAGAGAGAGAGAGAAAGGGGGAAAAAAGAAATAAATGCGAAGTATCTGGAGTCTGTTTTCATGTTCAAATTAACTGAAGATGAAGACTGCCCTCCATGTGTGAATTGCTATGAATGGCTTCCTAATGACAGCTTGAAGCCAAGAAATCATCAGATGCACTCAGAGCACAAATATGCTGAATAACTAAGCAAGCCTCTCTAATACTTTGAACGAAAGCTATTTAAATGAAAAGGCTAAGTAAAATTAATGAAAAGGCAAATGATTGATTCAACAAAACCTTTGCACAATTCATTTGTAATTCCATCTTTGATTGCCAAAAACTTGAAACATATTCCATTAAAGAGGTACTTATTTGCAGCTGCAATAAAAGTATTTTAGACAATGCAAGTGAATGAACTGGCCAAGCCCTGAAAGTCCCACTTCCATCAGTCAGCAGGGATTACTGCGGGGAGAAGAAAAGTGTTTAGGAGAATTCCTTCTCCATCATTATCCAGCAGCCCCATATTCCTGGTTATTTCTCTATTCATGTCTCCTTGTTCTCAGCCACAGTCCGGATCCATTCACTTGTGGTCTGTGGATGGGATGAATGCAACAGTGCAACAAAAAATAGATGACACCAGAAGGCAATTAATCATAGAAGTAAAAACAGAGATTAGAGGATGTCAAGGCTAATCAACTGAAGTACTTTGGGGAATGTGAATGAAAAATTTATCTAAACCCACATCTTATTTAGATTTTCCTGAAATAACTGAAATTTTTCTATCCTGCCTTCCATTTTTATACATAAAAATGATTTCTAAGGTAAAGAAAAATATTTCTGGAAAAAAAAATAAAGCGGATTGGCATTGGTACTGGTAAAATGAAAAAGGTCTCAAAACAAAAATAAATTTCCTGCCCTTCTGTCATCCTTTCAGCATAACTGGGTCAGACAGCCCTTCATTTTGCAGGAACATGTGTAAATATAGGTTCATAATTGGTCAGTACAAGGGATCTGGTCAAAGTACAATCACCAAACCCTCTTGTTCTTCATTTTCCTTTTTTAAAAAAAAAGAAGGATGCCAACCAGCCACAAATCCACAACTGTCTCTTGCTGACTTGATGGGAGAACGTCTTTTTTTTTTCTTTTCATTTTTCTTCCTATTGCCATAATCAATAATCTGAGAATCTGTAAACACACACTAGTTGGATATTTCCTGCAAATGTGGCCGATGCATTTGATAAAGTATGGTATTGTATTAAACTACAATACAGACATGCAGTAACTTCAAGATAAATCTGTGATGAGATATGAGGTTGTGGGTCACAGCACAAATTTCCTAAGAAAGCAAGTGGTATAAATGCCACGAACATCAGCAGATTCCTAGGGAAAAATGAGTTTTGAATTTAAAGTTCAAAAACCGCTGGTCTTGACTCATCTCACCAATGTTTTCCAGATGCAAACCACTTCAGCTCTATGAATATGAGGTCCTTTAAAAAACAAAGAGTTGAACATGTCTTCCACGATGCACAGTGAAAACTTACAAATACCACATTTTCTGGCAAGGTGACAAGATGATGTGACAAAGGCAGAATCAAGTGGAGGGTGAAAAAATCGAATTCAAATTAGAGAGATTTGGATCATATATCAGACCAGGTTACTTGTCTTGAGAAGCAGGAAGGCATAACCAAAGACAGTAATCTGAAAGATGTACTTAAATTACCCCTCAACCTCTGTCACATAAAAAGCCTAATTGTTTGGACAAAATATCTAATGCAGCAAGAAAACAAACAAACGAACAAAAACCTTAGAAACTGGTCACTGCTCTCAAATAAGCATGTAATCAGAGATGATTTTATCCTTTTGAAACAGTTTGGCCTTCGTTTTCAGTTATATAAAATGTAGATATCATCCGATACGCCTCTGGGAGGCCTGCTTCAAGTTCAGCCTAGTTGAGACTTCGAAAGACTATGAAAAGTGATATGATTTGGTTTCCCTGATGCAGACAATACTCAGAAGAAACTTAAAAACAAACGCAAACACACACACACGCACGTGTGCACAAAAGGCCACCAAGAACTTGCTCCAGACAAAGCTTAAAGCATTAAGAAAATCCCAAAGCAGCTTGCTTCTACCAAGCACGTCAGCAGTGCCAAAGCACTGATCCAGGATTCTTCTCCTTTGCCAGGAGAAACTATTGAAATCCCCACATCTCTGCTTCAGGCTTGATCTTCATCCCAGCTTACTTAGTCTTGTACATCTGCAGTTAGACCTCTGCCAGTCCCTTTTCACTGTCTTGCAAGTTTTCAACAGCTACAGATTAAGCCCTGTATGATCTCTAGTATGTCTTCACCAAACTCATCATTATTTCTCTCAAGTATATAAATTCTATCACACTACTCCAGGAAGAAAGGGCATGATTGAATTACAGCTTATGAGAAGCTACAGTGCTTCTCACTGAAAGACCTGCAAAAGTATTCATTAAAAAGAAAAATTTCACGAAAATACTTCCTTGTTCAAGTCACTTAGTAAAAATCAGTACTTTTATATTAGAAAATAAGATACATTCCTCTCAAGCTCTAAGCTTCTAGTTACATGCTAAGACTGTGATTGTTTCAACTTGTGAATTATTCTATATCAGAAGCTTGCAATTTCTTGCAGTTGTTTTCTTCTGTCATTTTTTCTTAATGGGTTTTCATCAGTTGTTTTGTCTTCTTTTTGTACTTACTGTGTTCTAATCCACAGCCCATCTAAGGTATTGTTAAATGATTTTGCAGTTCCCCTTCCTCAAGAGAAACTAAGTGGAATCACAGAATCACAGAATGGCTGAGGTTGGAAGGGACCTCTGGGTCCATCTGCTCCAACTCCTGCTCCAGCAGGTACACCCAGAGCAGGGTGCCCAGCATCACATCCAGGTGGCTTTTGAAGATCTCCAAGGAGGAGACTCCACAGCCTCTCTGAGCAACCTGTGCCAGTGCTTCATCACCTGCGCAGCACAGAAATGCTTCCTGGTGTTCAGAGGGATCACCCTGTGTTTCAGTTTGTGCCCGTTGCCTCTTGTCCTGGCACTGAGCACCAACAAAGAGTCCTGTGTGCTGTGCACTACTAGATGTCCCTAGACATAGGGACTCTGGAAAATACTGACTCTAATGTGTTTTCCTCTATTTGTTCAGTAACGATAATATTACAAAGCAAATTTGTGAGAGACAACAAAGAGAGTTTATGAAAAGTACCTGTGCAATCACTTAGAGCTGCAGCTGAAGCACCAAGTGATGTCTTTCTATATGCAGAAAAGCAGAATTCACTTTAACATTCATTGAGAAATTTTTGGCAGAGACAAAAGAGGCACCAATCATAACCTGTAGAGGGAATCATTAGGTGCCAGACTGAAAGTTTCTATCACGTTTAAATGAAGTTGGGTGCAAAGTACACCTCAAAGAACTATGCCCTAAGTGTTACAAACTCATATGAGCCACCTCTAGCATCAGCATATTCTGTCTTAGCGAGTTCTATGACAGAAAATATTCTTAATAAAAAGACAATATATTATAAATTATCATTATACTTCCAAGATGAGTTCTGCCCCTCCCAGCATCCCTTTTGGCAGAGGGATGTTTGACAATGTTTGGCACAGAGAGTTTCTCTTCTTTCTCTCCTTTCTCTTCTCTCTCTTGCCCTCAACAGCTTCAGTTTTTTAATTAATTTTTACATGTCTGCAGGAGACAAGTATCAGAAGTACAGCTCTATTTTTCCAGGCTTATTACTTCAAATGCAGTTTGATGACACAATGAATTTCTCAGTCTCAGGGTTCAATATAATTATGAGAATTAGTTCTACCTCTTGGCCAAATAAAATAAGCTTTTGGTTTTAGGCACCCCAAGGCTAGGTACACAGCCTTCATCTATTCAAGAGTTAACTTCAAGAAGATAGGGTGCCCTCTGCCTGCCAAATTTAGTTCAGGCTGCTTTGAGCATTAGAGAAGCGCAGAATAAAATAATATATTTTATTTTATCCAGCAAATATTTAACTTCCTGATTGTAGCACTACAAACAAGGGCTTGGATTTGTCTTACCTAAGTAGGAGAGCTGATCACTGTTGGCTCCGTTCACATTCAGCAAAAGAAAGGAGCATTTCTAGAGCACAATTCATTTGAGCTGTTTTATAGGTCTGGCTAGGGACAGAAATGTTGACTGTGAAGGATTCTAGATAAACTCAAAGACAAATGTCCACACTACTGAAAAAAAGAAAAACAAAAGGAGGCATACTATATAACTATATACATAATACTATATAACTATATATAGTTATATACATAACTATACATCTCTCTTATTAAATTTTCAGTTCCAAGACACTGTCAACTTTCCATAAAGGCTACATATGACACAGTGGAGATATAATTGACAGATTTGTCCTTTAGAAAGCTTTTCCTGTATTACTCTTAACTTCCACTTTTTATCTGTTTTGTCATCGCAGCCTCTTTCCTCACAGTGGTTTCACTGATCACATGTGAAAACATAAGCCAAGAGATAAGCCTGGTGTTCTCCCCTATCTGATGACCACTCATGGTTCACAATTGCTCTTCAAAAGCTTCTCCCACCTCCTTTATATCTGAGTTTGATGCCTGTCGAAACATGTTGGGGTGTTGCAGGCAAACACTACCAGCCTGTTGGATACACATGGCAGCCAGAGACAAACAAGCATCCCTTGGCACTGGTTTTTGGCTGCATGATAAGAAAGATGGAGGAGGAGGTCACTTGGTCACATGGCCTCTCTTCAGTTGTTCCCAAGGTGATGGCCATTCCAAAATGTCATGCCAGTGTGCACACTATAGATGTTTACAGTACTGTTTTTTCTCCAGTCTTACCCATATTTGCATCATACAACCATGAAGAATGATATGTCTCAGCCCTCTCTACTGCACACCACGTATCTCCAGGCACCTGCCCTGCCCCTGCCTCATCTCTTTCCTGTTTACTCTGTCAACTCTTGCCTGACTCCCACTGTTTTCAGTGGGTGTCTCAGTCATAAAATATATATATTATTTCAAGGGCAAAAAATAACTTTTTTTTCCAAAAAGATAAGAGAAGGAATATTAATCTAAAGCCAGATTCATAGCCAGAAATCAGACCTCACAGACTTCACCACTCCATTGTCATAGTTTGTAAACTGGAAGTAGGCATAGCAGATATATAAAGAGAACAACAATAAGTGTGTTATACGCTCTCCCATCTACACTTACTCAAATTCCTGCACCACAAAATGAAGATTTGACATTATGAGTTAAAGCCATATCACTGATATTGGTGATTCTTTCCGCTGACTTTAATGATTTTGGTATGCCTTTGAGCTGTGATTATTCATTTCGTAGCTGCACATGAATTCTACAGAGTACTAATTAAGGAAAGTAAAGTATATTCATATAATCATATACATTAGAGATCAATATGACAGGCTGTTTCTCCCATCTGTAGTAAACACTTCAGAATAAAACAAAGTAGCTATTTGAAAGAGAAATACGTACAACAAGAGATTCAGCACTGTCAATTAGCTTTTAAATCCAGTAGAAAACACTCTGATATATGTTCATGGTACTATGAGGCAGCAGTACTGTAATATCATGTAACCCAATAAAAAGGAACAAGATTTCTTTCCATATTAAGTGCACCAGAGAAGCACAGCTAAGTTGCTATTAGCAAATCACAATGTGAAACTGGGACATGGACTCAATGTGAAATTAGAACAGCAGCTGGTATCCTGTTAGCAAGTGTATTTGCTTGAGGAAAAAAAAAAAAAAAAGGGCAATTGCAAAATCAAGCCATGCAAATGAAGAGAGAACTGTCAGTAAAGGCTCTGAGAGCTGCACTGCGTTTCTCATGTTGCCTGTGTACTGTGCTATAGGTCATTTCACAAATGTGTATTTAGTGGGATCAGATCATGTTCCCTAATCTAAATTATTAAGAATATATTTCTCTTTATAGAAAATCTGAAAATGAGTGAATTGTAGGCTCTGACAGGGTTGACCAGATTTTTCATTCTATTTTCTTTGCTGCATCGTGTCCCAATGAAGTACGAAGCAAAATTTCGTATTCTACCACAGAACCTAGAATAATACATTAAGCAGGCAGAATGCAAGTTATTTTAAATTATACTTCATACAAATGTTCACTGTTTGTTAACAAAAAAAAAAGCACTCATTTTAAAAGCCAGCCAGAGAACAAAAAACATTCAAAGCTGTGCTTTCTTCTTTGACTTCCTATCACACAATCCAGTTTGCACAAAGGGGATTGTCCTCTTTGTTCTCCCGTTCTTCACTGGCCGTTTCTCTACCTCCTCCTCTCCCCACAAGATGATGGTTACGTCTTTCATTCCGTCTCCTACTGAGGAAGATGCATTACCAACAGTGCATTGGGGCAGTCTCTAAGAACACACATAATTATTTGTTCCCATCCTATGGGTTGTTCAGTAAAGCACAGAATCCACGATGAATTTGTTCTGTGTTCACTCCCCTATGAGCAACGCCAAGGCTGAGCCAGGGAGTGCTATCTCTGTTCACCAAAATACGGTGCCAGGTATGTCCAACCATCTTGTCAAACAGAGCTGCGCCTGAAATAATTCAACAACATTTCACAGCACAGCCAGCTGGTCAAAAGAGGCAATTCTCTCACTACATTTAGCATTGGTACAGCCTCACTTCGACTATTGCATGCAGTTCTGTGATCCACATTATAAAAAGGATGTTAAGATACTTGAATTCATCAGAAGAGGGCAACAAAGCTGGTAAAAGGGCTGAAGGCAAGTCCTGGGAAGAGAGCCTAAGGACACTTGGGCTGTCTGGTCTGGAGAAGTTGATGCCAAGAGGTGACCTCATTGCTCCCTACAGCTGCCTGAGGAAGGGAAGCAGAGAGAGGTGCTGGGCTCAACTCCTGGGAACCAATAGCAGGATGGGAAGGGCACAGAGCTGCTCCAGGGAAAGGTCAGACTGGGCATTAGTAAAAATTTCTTTACTATGAGGGTCAAACACTGGAACAGGCTTCTTGGAGAGGTGGTTAACATCCCGTGCCTGTCTGTTCAAGAAGCATTTTGACAATGCTGTTAAAAGTATGCTTTAACTTTTGGTTACCCTTGAAGTGGTCAGGCATTTGGACTGGATGATCTATTCTATTTTACATTCTATTCTATTCTACTCTGCTCTATTCTCACCATAGGCCTACGAGTAAAGAGGATAGCACTCAAGAGAAGAAGCAAGTTTCAGACCACATGTCTGAGGCCACTGAGACAGTCATAGAAGAATTCCTGCTTCTGACCTCTCTTTTCAGCTCTTTGCCCAGTCGCAAGGAGCAGCAGATATAATGGAAGGGATCAGCCTAAGCCCTGTAAATCCCAAGAGCTTGGACAAATATCTGGCTCACAGCAGCTATGTCCAAACCCAAATGAATTGCTCGAGCACGCATAGGAGAGTCCTCTTCTCTGCAGGCTGACGAGAAATCAGACTGCATTTCTTCTTCAAGGGATTAAAAATCCAGCATCCCAAAGAGAAAGACACTGATCAGAGTGACAATAATGGTTGTTCAAGGTATCTATTGTCTAGCACTCTAACTTGCCTTGCCTACACTTTAATGGTTATAAATTATTGTTATAATAATAATTCTATATATAGAATGAGGTCCTTCAGAATACATGAGCAGACTTTTATCTCTAAATATTGTCCATGGCTTTTAGGTTTGACTTGCACAGGTAAAGCAGCTCCAAAATTACAAGGACCTGGAGGAGTGGGTATACAACCCTTACATGCTAGAGGGCAATGACCGTAAAACTGTTATCACATTTCCTGCTTTGGCAGGGGGGCTGTACTCGATGAACTCTAGGGGTCCCTTCCAACCCCTACAATTCTGTGATTCCGTGATTCCTGGCATGGAGTGGAAATGCAGCACTTATTCTCTTAAGCCTTCCTTGGAACATTACTTGTTCTTTTGATAAACAACCATTAAAAAGGCTCTGTTCTTTTGCTGTAGCTTTATCTTACATAATGTGAACCTAGAAACAGATTCTAAATAAATCAGGCTCCTGTACAAGGTCTAGGCGGTTCTGAGTGACCAATGAGCACCAGATCTCTCAGCACCAGCTGGAGCACATCCTTGCATTGCAAGGGAATGGTTCCTTTTTCCACTCTGAGGACTGTAACTCCATTCTGCTTCACACAAGAGAAATCTGGGCTGGAATAGGCTGACATGGGGTCTTTGATGGCCATGTTCTGGCTACTCACTGAAAATGTGCAACTGAGACTTTTCAGCTTCTGTGGTATCTAAGACCAAAAGACCTTCAAGGCCACAAAATCTAACTCTTTACATACTTGGTAAGCAGAAGCAGGGAAACAGCGATGACATTCAAGTTACCATTCTATAGGAGGAAGTCTCAGAGGTCATTACATGTCTCCCCTGACTCCAGTGACCCTGTATAGCCAATGTCCTCAAGCACTCAAGTTAAATATTATAATAGTTACATCCCAGGCTTGTACCTCTTGCTGTCTGAATAGAGATCTGAGTGACTTTGCTTCTTTGTGCTGTAGAGCACTGAATGTTTGTGTTGCTGTTTTATGAACAGTAAAACTATCAAATCTTAATTTCACCTCAATTTGGTGATTTAGTAACATTATTTTTTAAATGCATCTGTTCTCAGTTTGTATAAGGCTTTAAAATATCATTACACATTGATGGACTAGTGCAGTGCAGCCAAAACACCAGTATAAAACCTTTAGCCTCATTACCATTAGAATGATTAAGCAATACCAGCCAAGCACCACTGCACCATGCAGAATAGTGGAAGTTTTCAATGTCATAAAGTCTAAAGATATGCCATACTATACAGGAGTGGAAAATATATCATTTCTTTACAATCTTTTCCTAATTTTGTAGGGCAAACAGCACCACTTCCATCCTGCCAATAATAACCAAATTACATGGAAAACGAATATATTGTCTACAACTCCACCTACACATTTTTTTCATGCTTCTCATACATGATTAACTGTTTATTTCCTGGAATATATTTCAATTCCATTTAAATTGTATGGGGAATGGTTGATGTAACTACAACAGAATAGTCATACCAGTATCCCCTTCTAAGTGCATGGCCCCCTCTTCTCCAGATGAGATGATTTGGCTGATGAGATATCAAAATGTCAGACTGAGGGATTGCTGCCTACTTTGAAAGTCAGAAAGGGCAACTGCAGGTAAAGGCTTAAGGCCAGAGGTGAGAACATTTAAACAGCAGGACATCAAATCTCATATCAGAGAACAAGTTGATCTACAGATAAGAATGAGGAAGAATGGTCTTCACAACTGACACACTGAGTCATCTCAAGAAAACAAAATGCTTACTCTGTGATAGAAGATCAATACACCCGAAAATTAATAAAAGGCTCTAGACTCAGAAAAGACCCAGATAAAGGCCAAAGATGTATAATGTGTACAGGTAACAATCAAGCATCTTTGAAATTAATGGTCAGTATCATAGTGCCATCCTATAATGTCTACAGCTCATTTAGAAGAAATGTTTGGTTGAAAACCCTTAGCAATGCACAAGAGTGCTATGAAACTGAATTTGTTTGAATGTATTTGAAGTGCCTCAAATTGTTGTTGTAGTGACTTTATTCAATAAAATATATATTGAATTAGTAATTTCAGAAGTACAAATCGCAGCTAGGTACCCAATACTGCTTTGGAAAAACTCTTCCTGTCTCTACATCAGCAAGCCAAACCATTCCTAACTGTGCCATTAGAACAGAACTAATTGAAGAACAACTTAGCAGAGGCATACAAGGCTTGCTACAGGTCAAGTTTAGTCTGTAAATCCTGTCTTCTCTTTTCTTAGTACCACTTCTGCAATTCTTAAGTCCAAAATGATGCTTACGACTGTGGGAAGACACTAGAAACTTCATCTCTGTAAACTGGAAAGTTTTGTGTTGAAAGGAGTTGACATGCTTGAAAAGAAGTGGCTTTAGAATGTTGTACTCGCCATTGATTTCCTCCTCAGTGTGGCCAGGCGCTGCTGGCATGCTCTTTGACAACAATGAGAAATGTTGCTAGTATCTGGGCAGCACACACAATCCAATCTATTCCACTGGCAGTTCAAATTAAAGCTCTGAGCATATTTGCAATCTATTCCAGCATTCAGTCTTCTTCGTGAGTTAGGAGTCATGGACTAGGTTAAGGATAGATTAAATCACAGCATGATTTCCATGTTTTTCCAATTAATTTAAGTACCAAATCTATATTTTTGCTGCATTCTTATATTCTTTCTTTTCCAGCTTCTTGATAGCACTTAGGATCAGTACATAGCCTAGAATGCAAAATAACTTCTATACCATTAAGTTTGCTAAGAGCTTTACTATTTTAGTGCCATTTGGATTCATTCCCCCTGGCAACCCTTTCTCAATGTAAATGCTCCAAACTGTTCTTGCTCAAGTTCACTGCACTACAGAAATTCCCTGCCCACAGACTTCAGGATGTTCAAAAGGATAATTTATCAACAGAATTTAAGCTCACTCCAAGCAAACAAAAAGAACGATCAGCAACACCATGTGACACTTCATATCTTCTGTTCTAGCAAAACTTCAAAACGCACTGATAAAAACTGACAGTGCTTTTTTCTTCCATTTTGTCCCATCTGAAACAAAACACTATTCCTGCCACATACACTATCAATTCTAGTTTTACATCTTCAAAGATATCTCATTGAGAATGCATAATGGCAACTGGCACTATATATGTATATGCACTGTCTGTGCATACTCACTTCATCAAACCTAATTGTCTTGAACATGTCGTCCTTTTTGCAACAATTAATACAAATCCTGTGTTTCTGAAAGCCTGTCAGAAATCAACAGCATTAAAAGACAGTTGCTTATATATCTATTTCATCTTGAAACAGAATTATATGCAATCATGCAAATAATTGAGGAAGTGATGGTTGACATATTTTAGAGTGTACAGATGAAAGTGATACAACTCCAGAAAATGTCTTGCTTAAAAATCTGAGCAATGGAATTTAAGACTATGTTTGACTTAAGAACATTCAGTGAGGAAATGAGCTGATGATCTGAATCATGAAACAGCCACACTGAAATGCATTGTCTCATTTGCTTTTCTTAATGGAAGTATGAACCTACATGATCAGACAGCCAGATATAAAGGTATTGAGTATTTATATGTATTTTAATGTCCCTAACATGCAGCTGGTTTTAGGCAATTATAATGTGCAATTATACATTAAATTGGAATTTTCGGGCAATTTTTCTGACCACACAGAATCACAGAATCATAGGGGTTGGAAGGGACCTCTGGAGATCATCCAGTCCAACCCCCCTGCTAAGACAGGTTTCCTACAATATGTTGCACAGGAAATCATCCAGGTGGATCTTCAATATCTCCAGAGAGGGACACTTAACAGCCTCTCTGGGCAGCCTGTTTCAGTGCTCTGTCACGCTCAAAGTGAAGTTCTTTCTCATGTTCAGATGGAACTTCCTATGTTACACTTTGTGCCCATTGCCCCTTGTCCTGTTGCTGGGCACCACTGGAAAAAGCCTGGCCCCATTTTTTTGATACCACTCTTTAGATATTTACAAGCATTGATAAGATCCCCTCTCAGTCTTCTCCAGGCTGAACAGACCCAGTTTACCCAGCCTTTCCTCATAAGGGAGATGCTCCACGCCCTTTATCATCTTGGTGGCCCAAAGGGAGACTCTTTCCAGCAGGTCCCTGTCTTTTTTGTACTGGGGAGCCCAGAACTGGACACAGTACTCCAGGTGAAGCATGACCAGGGCAGAGCAGAGGGCAGATCACCTCCCTCGACCTGCTGGCCACGCTCTTTTTAATGCACCCCAGGACACCATTGGCCTTCTTGGCCACCAGAGCACACTGCTGGCTCATGGTCAACCTGTTGTCCATCAGGACCTCCAGGTCCTTCTCTGCAGAGCTCCTTTCCAGCATGTCATCCAACCTGTACTGATGCATTGTGCATACATATTCTCCCCAGTTCTGGCACAGCAGACCTTAATTTTATTTAAGTAAGCCTGAACCGGGGAACAAAACTGCTTTTGGAAACGCCATCGTTTTTCATCTTTGATCTCTTAATGTGATGTAAAGAGAAACAGCTGTCTTCTGAATTCCACAAAAGAAATGTTGTTAGTTTATAAAGCTATAAATATTACACTTAAAAAATGGCTAAGAGTATAGCTAGGCTGCACAGTCAAATACCCATATATCAGCTGATTACCAAATTCATATTTCCATACAATCTACTGTTCCAATAAAGAAAGAGTATTCATTTGCAATCCTCCTCTCAGAAAGGACAATCATCCTCATGGGCACGTTCACAAACACTTGAGGCATTCTGCCTGGGACCTGCTGGAGTTACAAACAACTGGAAACATGGTGCCATAACAGGAACCTTGTAGATATTTTTATACTTCTGGGCTTCAAAAGTCACCTCAAAGTATTAAATAGTAGCACTGTTAATTACAGAGAACTGCTAAGACTTGGGGTTTTTCAGCAGTTAGGAGTTGAACCTCGGTATCCTTACTCGCACTTTTAAAAAACTGACATTTTCATCAGTATGTCTTTAACATTTTTGCAGTGGAGCATTTGCAGAACATCACTGACAGTAGCTGTGAGAGAAGTGTCAATTTGTAGGGATATAACAGGATGACAGCTACTTCTTCCCAAGAGACACTGATTATTTATAGTATTGCCTTGTTCCCTGCCCCTCTTGCCTCTTCCTACTGTTTCTTTTCTAATTTCCAGCCCTCTGCTGTCTACTACCACCTTTTCTGCCCTTTTCATTCCCTTTCTTTGCCTATTTCATGATGCTTTTCACAATGTCTTGCACTTTTCTACCAACCTCTATTTTAATTTTCTTTTCGTAATTCCAGCATAGCCTAGGGAAGGAATGACTCATCCCTTCACTTTTAGCCCTGGACAAACCTGTTATACTTTTATGTCACATCTTTTGCAATAATGACCTTTTAAATTGTGTTTTAAGGTGTCACCTCAATGAAATATGGTAACAAGTGTATTCAAAACTACTGAGGTCTAGTAAAGGCATTCCAAGAGCAAGGTACATTTCCTAGATCAACCGAACATATTGAACACAGACGTACTTTAAACTTCAATTTAAGAAGTGAATTAAACTTTGTAGATTGTAGTGATTGGAGTTCATTTACAAGTTTGTAAGGTCACCTCCCCATTGCTTTGTCTAATATATAATTTTCTACTTAAATATATACGTACAAAATAAGAATTACCATTTTGGATCTGTTCCTATGAGGTTCTATTGAGAAAGTGAAAGAGATTCCAGATGAATTTTTTCCTTCTTATAGCACCAAGTCTGAAGTTAGCAAGAAGAAGTTTTCTCTAACTTTGGCCAGCCTGTTTTACCCACAACAGTTCTTTTCATTGTCCATTTTCAAAAACTGAACATTCATGCTGTCAAAATTCACACAAATCTGCTTAATAAAAGAGAGTTCATTGTGTAAAGTCTTTTCAGGCTCACTTCTGAATAGTTTTCTAACTGTACAACCTTTACTCGCGTGCTGAATAAGTCAGGACAGATGGTCCCATGGAAAATCACAACCATTTTGCTGGTGCAAAGCAAACTGGCTCACATATCCTAAGGGAACTGTATTCTGAACGACCTGAACAAGAAGAAGCCAGAAGGTAGCATTCTGATCTAAAGAAAGACAAAGAAAATGTTGACATTTATTTCAGCCAGGACAAGATTACCCATGGCCATCTGCAATGCACTTTATACTAATGTTCATCATCCTGTTCTCAGGGTATTGAAAAAGAACCTTACCTATTCACTAAATTATATAACTTTCAACATCACTGTGTTGTAGCTCATTTCAGTATATCACGGAGTGGGGTTATGAACAAGAATCTTCCATCTGGATCCAAGTCAACCCTTACAGTAAGTGCTGATCTGTATTACTTACTGGTAGAGTAACAAAAATAATGCCTGTCAAACACCGACATTTAATATCTTCTGTCTGAGAAGTGGAATAAAAATGTAATATCTGGAAAGGGAGACAGCTCAGAGTCAACACTAAGTGGTGGGTATTTTTGGCTTCTAAACTAATGAGTAAATGGTATTCCTCTTCATTAAAATTCAAGTGTGCATAAATAATGCATAGTTCTACTGATATCATGGAACTATTGTGGGTTGTTTTTGGTTTTACTTTTCCTACTCTTCTGTTATGTCTGCTCATACAGTGGGAGAGGCACCACACAGATACCTAAGAAAAAAGTGCCTGGTGACACTTAGCATTGCCACTGCCATGGGGACATAGCTCAGACTGTGGACTTCTCGTAACAGAACCAGATGCCTGATATGCAAGATGTAATCAGGACAAGTGGAGCACCTGAGGCTGGGAAGCACAGCAACCAGTATGCTAAGCAAGAGGAAACCAGAAAGGGCAAAGTGCCCTGGAAAGGCTGTGTCCAAACTCTCCCATTTCTTCAGATTCAAGCTTCTCCTAGAAGAGCTTAGACTGACAATGACAGCTGGCATCACACCTGCTGGAACTGTTGTCTCAATCGTTCCTTTCTGTACACTCACCTCGGCTGACCCTTCATTTTTTGCTTTTTAAAATATCTTAAAAAATTGCAAGGCTTCTTCTCATACAGCACCTAGACTATAGCACTCTAGATTGGAGTGTGAGAGCTGTAATATGCCTAGTATGAAGAACTCCTTACTTCCAAGTCCCTAGGAGGGCAAGAACACTCCCTCTAGCATCTCCCTTCTGCCCTGCCAACAGCTACAGAATATGAATGATTAAGCTATATTGAAAGATAACGACACTTTGTATCAGGGAAATCATTCCCAACTCTGTCTACATTTTCTCCAGTAACTCCTTGCTGAGGACATTTCATAGAATCATAGAATGGCCTGGG
>WBMW01005106.1:951825-988536 GCA_013396635.1 Penelope pileata | reverse complement strand
AGGGCAGAGTAGAGAGGCACAATCACTTCCCTGTCCCTGCTGGCCACTCCTCTCCTGATGGAGCCCAGGATACCGTTGGCCTTTTGACCTGCAAGAGCACACTGCTGGCTCATATTCAGTTTTTCGCCCACCAGGACCCCTAGGTCTTTCTCAGCTGGGCTACTCTCAAGGATCTCTTCTCCCAGTCTATATACATATCTGGGATTACTTCAACCCAAGTGCAAGACCTTGCACTTCGCTGTGTTGAACCTCATTAGGCTCACCTTTCAAGATTGTCGAGGTCCCTCTGGATGGCATCCCTTCCTTCTAACGTGTCAACTGCACCACTCAGCTTGGCGTCGTCGGCAAATTTGCTGAGGATGCGCTCAATCCCATCATTGATGTCATTGATGAAGATATTGAAGAGAACCGGTCCCAAGACAGACCTCTGGGGGACACTGCTCGTTACCGGCCTCCACCTCACATTTCTGGGAGAAGACAGGAAACTAGTGAGTGAAACTCAAGATAATGTCTGGAGGTCTGGATGGAAGACCCATACACAGGTGTATGTGGGAATGGATACTTCTGGGCTAATCAGAAAGGAACAGATAGAACTCAATATTGAAATACTTTTTCAAACCCTTTGTTTTGTACTAGAACATAAATGCAGAGAAATGCATCTGATATTAGCACAGAGCTGAGATATGAAGATTGCCAGTTTCCAGTCCCATCTGTGAATGAGAGCCTATGCCCCTGAACCACTCATTCAATACTCCCAACAGTAGCATCCTGTAGGAAACCACTGGGCACACCATGCACTGCCTTTCTATTATTAGGAACAGTGCTTTTTTGTCATACACTTCTTCCTCTATACATATTGGGGAGAAAACTGTCCTCTTCTCTGTCTACACATACTGTAGGTGAAAACACTTCCCAGACCAACAAGAGAGGCAAAACTTTTGCAGAGAATTATGACTATGTAGGAAATTCAAACTAATATAGTTAGCCACGTCTGTTTTACTTTTTTAAAAGACTGTTTTGATAGTCTCGGGGAAACAAAAGAAAAGATGGCTCAAAAAGTTTAATTTTATTTCCAGTCCCAAACACAGTTTTAACTTTTTGTTTCCTATTTCATGGATAGTGATGTGAGCCTTCATCTTCTATTCCCTTCCAACTCCCCACTTTGTTTTCCCTGGCACAAGTTAGCATTCTATGCTCCCTGGAGGAGTTCTGAAACCCAGAGCAACCCTTTAATAAGTCATGGAAGAGTGGGACAGAATGTGTACTTGGCTTGCTCTTCAAGGGCTATGGTACATTGAATGGCTAATCTAAAGTTTGGAAAAGTTCAATTAGTTTACTTTCATGAGAACGAGCAGAACTCCTGAAACTACTTTACCCACAGAGAGGTTAGGCAAACTTGGAAAGGACTTCATAAGGATTCAACAGCCTGATATCCTTAAGGAAGAAAGTTTTCTGGTATTTAAGCATGGAAACGAGACTTATGAGCCAATAGGTCTAGTTGTGCTTCTGCCAATGTGTTCTGATTTAAGGCCTATTATAGCCTCATCTTATATACATGCATCAAGTTTGTTATAAGAAGTATTTACAATGTCTTCTGAGTGCTCTGCGTGGAAGAACTAAAGAATACTATTGCCATTCCAGGAAATGTTGATTAAAATATTCTGGTAGTGATGAAAAGGCCCTTTCTAACAAATAATTTTTGCTACGTTTACGTATCTCCTAGACTTCTCTTTACAACCTCTTTAAGAGGTACAGACTAGTGCTAGCTATGCATCCACACCAGCATACTTCCCTGCATTCACGAGTAGTGTCCCCCAGGGGACAGTTTTGAGACCAGTGCTCTTCAGCACCCTTATCAATGACATAGACAGTGGGATCAAGTCTACTACCCTCAGCAAGTTTGCTGATGACACCAAGCTGAGTAATGCAGTTGACACAACAGAAGGAAGGGATGCCATCCAGAGGGACCTGGGCAGGCTAAAGAAGTGGATCCATGTGAAGCTAAGGAGGTTCAACAAGGCCAAGTGCGAGGTGCTGCACTTGGGTTGGAGCAATCCCAGATATGAGTACAGAATGGAAGAAGAACTCCCTGGGAGAAGCCCTGCCGAGAAGGACTTGAGGGTCCCAGTGGACATGAGCCAGCAGTGTGCTCCTGCAGCCCAGAGGCCAACAGTATTCTAGGCTGCATCAAAAGAGAGGTGGCAGTAGGGAGAGGGAGGTGATTGTCCTCCTTGTGAGGCCCCATCTCAAGTATTGCGTCCAGGTCCCCAGCACAATAAAGTTGTGTTTGCAGTTGCAACAGGTCCAGAGGAGAGCCACAAAGATGATCAGAAGGCTAGAGCACCTCTTTTATGAAGACAGGTTGACGGAGCTGGGTTTGTTTAGCTTGGAAAAGAGAAGGCTCTGGGGAGATTTCATTGCAGCTTTCCAGTACTTGAGGGGAGCTTATGAACAGGAGGGAGATCAACTTTTTATATGGTCTGACAGTGATAGGACAAGGAGGAATGGTTTTAAACTAAAAAAGGGGTGATTTAGGTTAGATGTTAGGAAGGAATTCTTTACTCAGAGGGAGGTGAGGCACTGGAATAGGTTGCCCAGAGAAGTTGTGGATGCCCCAAAAGACATTACCAATTTTACAAGAATCCTTACAAATGGATCACAAATAAACTAAGTGATCAATGGAAATAATCTCTGGAGAAATACCACAAGAAATAAATAAGTAGATAAATAAAAATAGAGTTATTTCTAAAACACTGTCCTTTATGCAACAGCATGAAGTGATCAACAGACATAACCCATTCTGTTATCAACAAAGAAACGTCCTACATAAGTGCATTGCCCAACTGAAACAAAAGAGGATAATCCCTCATTGACACACTCATGAAGATATACACCTACAAATTAAATAATTATTAATGGATACAGGTACCATCCATCTTGCATAGCATATGTGCTAAGGAAGAGGCTATAAGAGGGGATTCAGGAACCAAGTAAAGGGAAATGTTGGCTGAGTAACTGGTTAGAAGTATCAGGTCAGTCATCTTTAGAACCAAGAATGGATTCCAAAGGAAGTTGCAGAAGATCCACCATTACATAAATCTAAAAAATTAGCCTAACCTAGGTTTTCTACAATATATTAGTAACATTGATAAAGCATGCTACAGTGCACATTTCAGAGAGCAGAAATAGCCAAGAACTATTCACTCATATAATTACTGGAAGTAAATGGGTTTTGGTCACATCTTATTTTTGTAATTTTATCTAACAAGTTTTAGATTGGTAATGGAATTGATTGTAGAACTGTTTTCAATGACTTCAGCAATGTTTCCATTTCTCACTTTTCTATTAGCCATCAGGAAAGTGTTCTCTGCAAACAAATAGGCCAGAAAGTTTCCTTGCTGATAAAAAGCACACTTTCAGCCAACCTCACTCTAGGAAAGATCCGGAGTTGGATCTGTGCTTCACTTTAGCCAAATGAGGGTGATATTTCTGCACATTTTAATCATGATTAAGTACATATAGAAGGGTTTATTTCTGTATAATGAAATCTTGGGTAGAAAAGAACTCCAAACATTTACTAAAGCACCAGTATATCACATCTGCAAATAGTAATATTTCCTACTCACATTCTATTTTGAGCTGATCTATTTTGAGTTAAAATACCAGTAACTGTGCAGTTACAATTTACTTTGCACCTTCTTGTTCCTCTGTATTACTTACAGAAAAAATCCTTAATGCAAATCTGACTTCAGCAGCGTATTTGTCCATATACAATACACCCAGCAGAATGCCATGGAATGGGTACATTTAGCATTAATGGGCACATCCTTTTCATTAAAGGATTAAAAAAAATGAATGAAAAAGGCCTGTTCCTATCTTTAATAAGCTTTCCCAGGTCAAGTTATGAAGAAATACATCCTCAAGTGGAAATGCCAGTGGGAGGGTAGCACAATAAAATACAAGGTAAAATAAAGTCTTTATATAGCCACCAACTGTCTAATATTTGTTAAGCTCTAAATGCAGACAGTATCAAGTACTAGGTGCAGGCTTGCATTTAATACCCTCACGATCTGTTCTCCTCTTCCCTATTATCCTTTCTCCCTCTTTATGATCTTGCTGTCTTTCTTCCTGCCTTGCTTCTGCATCTTTTTCACTTTAGGAATTCAGTGAATTCCCCCTCCACTGAAGCAAATTTGAAACACTTAATGGAGGCCTTTGAAGTACCCTCATCTCCCTTTTCACTAGGTCATCTCGAGTACGGGATAACACTGTAGTTCACACCTACTAAATTTAAGGCATAGGATAACCTACAAAAACAGGAACAAAATACCTTTCCAGTCAAAATTTGGTATATAACCTGCACAAACATAGAGGTGGGAAAGTAACAGCTGAAGTTGAAGAGGTGCCTTTGCACAGGGCCTGGATCAAATCTGTATGCATTAGGAGCAATGGGAGCAATAACTGGTATCACAGCTTCACAGGCATCGCTGAACACTGCTGCAGCACTTCAAGACAAACAAGCAGAGTTTAAAATTAATGACTGACAAAACATTTGAAGAGAACGAGCCTCTCCTCCCACCAAAACACCAATCAGCACATGATCGCTGGGCTAATGGCCAGAAAACCATGTGTTACCATAAAACCTACTCTACCGATATCCTTCCTCTGTACCTGCTGGTACAAATGGGCAATATGCACTTAGTTTAACCCTCTGTAGAGCAGCAACAGATTCAGCAAGGCTGATTTTAAGAATTCTGCTGTAACTTCAACATATATTGTCATAAAACGTGCACTTTGCATTAAGCACTCAGCACGTAAATAGGCTGAGAAAATTATACTGTCTTATAATGTGGGTATAATTTTTATATGGCAGAAAGGAAGAGGTTCAGGGCAGCTTCTGGCCCCAAGAGTGTAAGAATATCACAGTGAATGCCTGAGCATGTAGCACTCATGCTTTAACAATTTGTTATTTAAGAAAACACACAATCACTGAAAAGAATGGAACATTAAAGGGCTTTTTTAGCATAACAGAACACTCACTAAAAAAACACAACACCGCAATTTAGTTACTCTTTCATCAGCCTTGGGAACTGGATATGTGCAGTTGACCCTGATGGAACTAGACATGTACATTCCCACCAAATAGCACTATCTGGACATTAATATGTATACTAAAAATGTTATTTTCCATCATACCTTTACACTCTCTCTGTTCTTTGACCTTCTATAGCCTTTCATTCAATAAAGTGACTGTTGATCACTTCTTTTTATTTATCCTCCTTTTTATGCTGTGAAGACTATTCTGACTTCAGGTATGTGAACGCTTTTTTGATTTTTTTCTCATGTTAGCCTTTTTTGTTTTCAACAACACAAAATCCTACTAAATCTTCCATTATTATTTAAAAAAAAACACCTTTTTTTTTTGTATTCTCTCATTTTGTAAGTGTCTAATAATGGTTTCTAATGAGGATTAATGCTTTTTCCAAAACACTTCTGACCCTGTTGCATCTTTCTTTACACAGTACATTTCAGCAGAACTACCCTAAACTGAAAATACGAGTGTAAAGATTTTAGGACAGATCCATAAAATGGCTGGTAGGAAATCATGCAAGCCAGCATATTCACCCAAGAGTTCTGAAGAAATACCAATATGACACCATCAAGTTTTAACTATGGAGAATCACTCTTACCACTTAACTCATCTTTCTTGGTCAGGGATTGCAAATTATCAGCTGTGAGATAAACATCAAAAAAAGCTTCAGAGGGACCTCTGAAACTACAGCGTAGACACTCTGTTCTGGAAAAAAAAATGGTAGAAACTATACAAAGGACTAAATTAGTAGATGTAGTACAAAGATGTGGAAAAACAAAGAAAAGTCAAGCTGTGCTTAACGTAAAGACATTTTTCACAAACTTTTGAAGTCTCTTCCCTCAGAGCAGACAACAAGCACCCAGATGAGATTGGTTGTTCTACTCATATTTCCAAAAAGTTTTAGATGATCTTTTATCAGTATCTCTTTAAGAAATTATGCTCTTGGGAGGTCAGAGGAGAGATCCTTCAATGAGTTAACAGCTTGCCAAGAACTGAAAATAAAGGATAGTAATAAAAGACATAGTTTCACTGTAGAAGGAAGCATTCAGTGAAGTCTCTCCTAGCACATATGCAATTCAAAATAGTCATAAATCATCTGAAAGAGAATAACAGGTAGCTGACAATGTTTGCAGGAGATATCAAGTTACCCACAGCAGCAAAAATAAAAGTTAACTGTGTAAAGCTGCAAAAGGATCTTGTGAGACTGAGTAATTCTGTATCATTTGCTGCCAATAGAGGGCAATTCACCTGCTTGGTGGTTGTGTCTTGTGTCATTTTATATGTTTTCAGGTAATTTGAATTACATTGAGCTGTCCTTCTAGATCAGAACTATATAACATCACACAAGGGCAATTAAAAAGGCATTAAATTCTATCAGTGGTGAAATTAATTCTTGATTGATTCAAACTAACCAAATTTTAGAAACAGAATTCTAATAGGTATTTAACAATGGTCTTTAATTGAATAACTGTTTGAGAAATAGCTCCATACATTTATTTTGTAATTTATAAGAAATCCTGTTTTATGTCCTGTAGTTTTCTTTTTTATTTTTTGTTTTGTTATACTCAAAGGATGAAAATATTTCCTAGCAATTTATCCTCAGGCCAGTTTTCAAACTGGTACAGATTTCGCTGGATGACTTAGATTTACACCCATTATCTCTGTGACTGGCTGCTGATAAATATTATCATCAAACTTCAGATCTGTAAGCAGGCGATACTGATCAGAGAAGATTAATTTATTTTGACTCCAACGATCTTTTAGAACCAAACTATGTGTTACTCTACACCTCCATAGACTCTTCAATTTTCCTTGACTAGAAGCATATCTGAATTTACTGAAGCTCAGCCTTAAGGGCGTTTCAAGCTCCCCTTTTTTNTTTTTTTTTTTTTTTCCATTAAATCATTTTAAGTTGCGGCATTCTTGTCACCACTGAAATCATCTCACACCGACTCCATTAAATTCATTATTTCATCTGTGGTAATGCTAGCTAAAGTAGAACCAATGTCCCCAGTGAAACATCAAGACATGCACTGACCAACCAGCCAGTTGGGAAGAGAAAAAAGAACTTAAATACTTTATTTTTCATTTTTTAATTAGCTTCTAGGTAGTTGTTGATTTTGCCACGGCTCTTAGAATCATCTCCTTTCCTTCTTTTAACCTCTACATGGTTGTCAAGTAGTAAAACCCAACTTTTGATACAATTGATACAACTTTCTCCACCCATTCATAGCCTTTTGCTTCTTATATTCATTGTTCCTGTTCTTCCTGTTTTCTGCACCCCAGTCCTGAATGATTAGTCCCAGTTTAACTCTGCCTTCCATACAGTTCTTGCTGCCCCACAGAATACCCCAGAAACACCTCCAGTCTCTTTACATCTCTTTCTCAGTCTTGACCAGGATCCTTGCCTGAGGATATCTGTTTCAAATCAGATATTGTTAGCTTCCAACAAATCTGCTTCCTGCCATTTCCCTCCCTCCTGTATTCCTCTTAAAATATCCACTATGATTCTGCTTTTCTCCAGTGGAATAAATTCAATACATGCCACCTTTGGAGAGCTTCCCATTATATAATGGCAGCAGAAGTGTCTGTATTTCATTGCAAGGAGTTCTGACAGGTGAAATGAGTTAACTGATTTGCATTTATTGGTCAAAATCATTGACTTCTCTTCAATCTTTCAACGAGAAAAGATCTGGTTTAGAAGTGTGTGTTATTAGATGTCAGTGCTACTATATTCTTTCTTTGATCCAGCTGAATTAGTTTTCCCTGAATTTCCTTCAATTCAAAGTAATTAGATTAATGAAAACAACTCAGAAAAGTATTCAGCACAATGGAGCTGATTTTTGGGGTACCACTGTTTCTCAAAACAGTTGTCTGTTATTCTCATAAAATTTCAACTTTGATTTTTGTTTTTCAGGGGGAATTGATGAAGTGTTTTGGAGGTGGTCTTTGTTCTACAGCATCGTATTATCATATTAAAGCTCATGGCTTACTGAATTTTGGCCTACACATCTCATTGGCATTCTGCTTTGAGCCCGACTTCTCGATTATTAATGAAAATATCAAGTTTGCCTGCATATAACAATGGCTCCAGAAGCAGTGCCAGCATCCCTCTGTAACTCAATATATATCCATCTGGGCACAGTCACTCCTGGGGGTCTGAAAAGTCATGTAGGAAGACTAAACTCCAAGCCAATTAACATGAACTTATCTTTAAAACTTCAGGAGATAATGTAGCAAGCTCTTAAAATCAGCAGGAGCTGGGCGCCTAACTGCTCATAATTTTTTGAAAGTCTATCTCAAAAAAATATAAGCAGCAGCTAATAATTTAGTAATTCTATCAAAACAAGCAATTAAGTGTGTCTTGCATGATTTGTTCTCTATAAAAATCATGCTGCTTGTTTACGCAAACTTCTGTTACCCTCTAGATTTTATTGATCCCATCTCCGGGTATTTATTCAATTATTTTATAAGGAATTGAAATCTAATTCATGAGCTACTCACAGGGACACCTAATCTTTTCTTACAGCCAGTCTGTCAAATGAAGAGGTGATCAGTCAGAATAAGACAGACTATTCTGGCCAACACATATCCTTAGAAAGTAACTGAGCTAGAGTTCAGTGAAATTCTATGTTATGATGCTGCTGATCCTCCCAAAGTAATTGAAATCACCTAGACTATTTTTCATTGATTTAACTAAGAATGCAATTTAATATTACTAATAGCTATAGCTCCCAATTCTTTCTTTCCATAAGTTAGCATAGGAATGCCCATTTGCAAAGACTTTTGCAAATGTTCTGCAGCTTTACATTGGGCTGATGTAACAATAGACCCTACCACATCTCAAGTTCTTGCTGCTCACCCACAAAGTTTGTAGTTGCAGGTAAAATTTCCTCCTTATTTTGTATATAATGTCTACAACATCTCAATCTATCAAGACACACTATTTGCTTACAGATGTTCTGTCATGTTGACAGGATGCTCCACTCTGGACTTAATTAAACATCTTGGTAATTTGCTGTGGAATTTCTGATATATTTTACAGTGTCTCCCTGGGCTCCACTGTGAATAAAATCACTACATTAGGGGTTTTCTGGTGCCTGTAAGGTGACACTGCATATTGTCATCAACATTTCTGCAACACTTTGAGAGCAGTACGGTGGAATCAGCTGGAGATCCATAAAGAATGTGTGGTGATGCTAATAGTTGCCTGATCTGGTTCCTGCAATGCAGTTCATGAAAATAACTGATAATAAAATTCAGAAAAAGCAGCGTGTTGACTAGAAGCAGAGAGGAATTCCAGTAACAAGGGAGATAAAAAAATATTTCTGAATATCCCTGTCTCCTACTGCAGGCGTCTGCCTGATCTGTGCACCTAAAAGAGGTTGTGATACATTGCCTACAGCCCTCTCCTCTACTCACACATCTAAGTTGTCCCTTTGAGTAGAGATGATTGCTTCATTCTTTCCCCTGAAAAGATGGCTGGAAGATGAGATGCTTTTAATATAATCACATTTTTTGAGTGGAAGTTCAGAGTTCAACACAAGTTTCATGCTGAAGGTCAAATCCACAGTTTCCACTTCCCAGGAGAGCACTATGACCAGCAGCAATGAATACGGCTCAGACAGAGGAAGTCTCCATCCTATCTGCCAAAGGTGCCCAGTTTTAAGAACGGAAGTGAAAGAAGCATCAGCACAAAGGATGGAAGATTTACTTCTGAAAACTCTTGTCCTTTAAATCCTGGAGGCATCTCTGCATTGAGGAAAGGAGGAATGGCAATGGGCATGAGCTTTATGAATTGCCCACTTGGATTTGGGACTTGAATTTTGTCTAAACTGAGGTTTAACCACTACAGTGTTTATGTGGATCCAGGACGTCATAATCCTGTGATTTATCTCTGGCTGATAGATTTGCAGTCAGAGTGTTTCGTGATAGCTCAGACCACTTAGAGAGCAGCAGCAAGGACAAGGAGCCATTTGTTATTACCCATCCGTTTCAGTTTTGTGACAGTTGGGGTCTGCTGGCTCCTGCTCAGAAAGCAAGATTAATCTGAGGCGTCTGCAGGTGTGACAGTATCTTCAGTCATGATGGATAAACAGAAATAATAAGTTAAGAACAAAGGTATAAAGATGACAATACAACTGAATAGAAGACTGAATAAACCGAAGGCTATGAAGAGACTGGAGAGTGTGGAACATCTGCTTAAAAACAAACATTAACATTTAAGTTTTAATACTTTAAAACCACATTATTTTAAAACAATTATGTTTAAACCACCTGGAATACCAATAGCTTCAAACTGCAGCTGTGATACTTGGGTCCCTTAAACATTCTCTTTACTAAAATAAGAGCATAAAATACTTTATTATGTCAATATTTTGGTTTCACACCAAAAAAGGGAATGCTCAAAATAGCAAGCAGTTTTCCCATCCCGTCATGCTAAAACAAAAGATTTTCAAACTCTCTGTAATACAATAAAATATATTGTTTTCATTTTGTTTTTTGTTACACCTTCAAAGTAAAAAATTTCCTAAACATCAACCCTGGGAAATTAAATGTAGAAACTGAAATCATATCACACTCTTATGCAGTACTGTACACAATAGATCTCAAAGAAATTTAGGAAAGTAGCACGTGTTTCTACATTGTCCTGGTTTCATCTAGGATAGAGTTAATTTTCTTCCTAGAAGCTGGTGTGGTGCTATGTTTTGGATTTAGGGTGAGCATAATGTTGATAACACACCCATGTTTTAGTTGTTGCTGAGCTGCGCTTACACTAAGTCAAGGACTTTTCAGCTTCTCACAGCGCTCTGCCCTGCCAGCAAGGAGGGGACAGAACCAGGACAGCTGACCTACAACTGGGCAAAGAGATGTTCCATACCATATGGCATCGTGCTGAACAACAAAACTGGGAGAACTGGTCAGGGGGCTGCGGTTACTTGAAGACTGGCTGGGCATTGGTCGGTGAGTGGTGAGCAATTGTGCTGCGCTCATTCTGTGTATTCTTTTATCATCAGTATTACTATTATCATTATTTTCCCTTCCTTTTCTGTCCTATTGGACTGCGTTTATCTCAACTCACAAGTTTTTATGTTGTCTGGTTCTCCCCCTAGTCACATTGGGAGGGGGAAGTGAGCAAGCAGCTGTGCGGTGCTGAGCTGCCTGCTGGGTTAAACCACAGCAAACATCTTTGGTGAAACCAAGGACCAGACAGCTGTTTTTCTTAGGGTGCAATGGGAGCAATCCAGAACTCAGAATTTCTTTCAGAAAAACTGTAAGTGTTCCTAAACCCACAAAGTTTTGCATTGGATCAGCCATAATGCTGCAATTTATGCAAATTTACCAGTAATACACACTTGGTAATAAGTTGACAATTCAGTTAATTACGTACAAACCAGAACATAAAACAGCTCACCAGCTGTAGTGATTATCACTGTTAAACAAAGTCAAAATAAAAAATAGTATCCAATCTCCATGTCCAAAATACTGTTTGAAGGTTGTAAAATAATGAGATATGAATTAATATAGATGTCAAGATTGGTTTAGTAAATAGAGCATTTAATAAGCTCCCTTTTCAGGAAGACTACTGCTTAAGAGCAGTGAGGCATATCTAAGAACTCAATAAGCATGCAATATGCTAAACTACTACTGTGAATGCTGTGAAATGACAAACCTAATTCAAACTCTTTAATTATCAGAAGTGATAAACTAGAGGAGACCCTCTACCTTCAATCCAAAATCAATCTTCCATTTATTTCACTGAAACAAGAGGAGTTCTTATACAAGGTACTACTATTGATTGGAATAGAAAGACTGTGAACAATCTAAGAAGAGCTCCACAATTTCATATCAGCCACAAATAACATGCAAAAAGAAAAAGAAAAAACATTTTCTGTTACAGAGGATGTTATTTACATAGAATTGTTATTTCATAAGGTTAGACTAAATTTGAATTATGAGAAAGAAAGCAGAAAAAAAATCATTGTTTAAATCACCCCTTGGATCTCTAAAAGCATTGTTCATGCACATATCTACAGGGGGAGAAAATGCATAGCCGATTAGATTATACTGAAGTAGAATAAGCCTGTATACCCCTCTAGAAATCTGATAAGATTATATCTGATAAGTAAAAATTTTATTACTACAGTTAAGAATTCATATAGGTAAACACCAAATGTTTATTAGTAAAACAGTTCTTTCTTTACTAAAAAGGGTATTCATGAGAGGATTTAAACATTCAAGTTTTAAAGACGTTTGCTAGTCAGGAAGAGAATGAGGAACCAATCCCTGCCTTGTTATACCAGTGCAAATCTAGATTTACTCTAACATATCTGACAACAGAAGTTTGTTCCACTTATCTCTTATTTTAATGAGTTCCAGTCTATCACAAGTAACTGTCCATCCATAACCTCAAGCATAAGAAGCCTCTAGACTGCTGATTGCAAGAAAGATATTCCAAGGGAAATATCACTGTACTTGATGAGTTACCACACTTTATCTAAGTATCAACCACAGACCTCTGTCAGCTGCCAAGCTAGCAATATCATTTGGGATTTTTCTTCTATCTGCTATAGCCACTCTAGATTTTTATGAACCATTTAAACAGAATAAGTCTGCTAATGTCAAATGTGGCATAAATTGGCTCGTTAGCAGGCCTGGACCGAGCTTAGAATGAAAGGCTCTGTATATCGTGCAGACCTGCAACAGATTGGGACACACAGTCTTCTTGTACAGTAAGGGGCAAAATCCAGGTAGATCACAAATTCTCTGATGAGTTTTTCACCTGGCTTTCTAGCTGAGAAAGTGGCTTTTTGCATGTCATGTTTGTCACATCATACTTCTCCAGCAGCAGTGACCAACACAGGATGGTAGTGGAGGTTAGAAGGGTGACAGTGAATCATTTCCAAGTTTGAGTGATGTATTACATAATAATTACATAATAATGTTTCCTGTAACAACAGGTGACTAGATTCAGCCTTCTGAGGCTTATTCTCTGTCCTCCAGAGGAGTATTGCCATTCTGAGGCTGTCATAACATTTAAATCCTTCTAGGTGGCTGTCCAGTGTTAGAAATCACTGATCTTCCTTTCAAAACGGCTTCTTTGGTTTATCTATTCCACAGTGACAAACAGTTTTAAGATAGTAAATGATTGTCCAAATATGAATACCCCTCAAAATAGTTCAGGGCCCATCCTTCAGTCAGGAAACCCCAGACTGGTAGCGTCAGAGAAGGGAGCACAACCACAGTCAGACTGAGAGGTAGGTGGCACAGCAAATAAGGATCAGCATTGAACACCAATGGGTTTAGATTAGCTGGGGGTGAGGACCAAGAGCTATTTATGTAGCAGAGATCCGTACAACTGGGGTAAGCTCAGATGCCAGAGGCATGGAGGAGACATTGAAAAGTCTACACAAAAAATACATGTACATAGTATGCATTTGTGGGAGGAAAAGCTTCAGCCTTGCTCTAGTTTTGTTGTTTCTTTAATTATATCACATTCAATTTTAGATGTTTCCACCGTACATCAAAAACAACTCAAAGGAATACAGAACACGTTGCCTCTAAATGTAGCTGCCCCCAAAACTCAGCCCTCAGCAGTGACAGTGACAGCACAGCAGATTGTGGATCTGACATCTCCTACACACCTTGGTTGTCCTGTTGCTTTACAGCATCAGCACAGCTCCCAAGCTGAAGGTAAATAACTGAGAAAAGAAGTGGTCCAGACTGCCAAAACAACATATCAAAGTATTTTCCTGAAGTTACTCCATTATTTGTGATGCTAAATATTTGCAAAATGTCTCTTCCCTTTTCACAAAGGAGTAACGTCCTATTTTGTCACCCTGTGCTTCTTTACAGAGCCCCAAGGCTGTTCCAAGAGGTGATCAGTTGCATGGCATAGCAAAATGTTTCACAAAGACNCCGGCCTGGCCCTTAATCCTCACCTGTACTCCTGTAAATGATACCACATTTGGGCACAGCACTTCTTCCAATACTGGCACGTATGTGGCAGTCATATTCCCCAACAATCCCCCCTTTCACTCACCTTCACTTCTAAAATTGAGATGATAGCTTTTCCCAAATTCTTCCCACAGGTCTTCTGACAACATTCTAAGATGCCCAGACCCTAAGGAAATACCATAAAGTACCCTGGGTAGGAAAACAGATGCGCCTACTTTGTCTCAGATGAATAGATACAGTTGGAATGACTGATAGGATGTGCCAGAATTCATAGTTAATATTAAACATTTCAAACAAATATTTCTCCTGTGACTTCACATAAGATGGTAACACTTGATGGAGAAAAGGAAGATGCCCACACAGTAAAACTCATAGAGGCACACTGGCCTCTAAACAAGCTTCATTTAGAATGCAAAAGCCATCAACAAAAAGGGCTGAGCTTACACCTTTGGGTTTTGGCAGTGCTCAAATCCCAGAAGGGATGATACAACTCAGGTCTGCTTGCATGGATAACTGGAGTTCTAATTTGCAAAACCCTGAAAGCACAGGATATTCAGACCTAAAATTCATAGTCTTTCTGTAACATAAAGCAGTTTATTAATTATATGGTTCACAGGCACTTACCCATTTATATTTCCTGCTTCCCTAGAGCACCCAAAACAAACAAACAAAGCAAATAAATCCTAATTTGCATGACTGTTCCCAACTGAAAGGAAAAAAAAAGCCCCAAACAACAGAGATATGAGTATTCTGCCAGTAAGAGTAATTTCCATCAGCTTTTGGAGAATTTTTTTTATGTTCATTTCTTCAGAAATGCCTGAGTAACACCTCCATGACATATAGGATCAGCCCCAGGGCAGGATTCCCATGCTCATTTGTAGTGGCATATGAGTGATACCAACAGGGCTGAAGGGACGTCCCCCAAGCACAGCACAGGAGACATTCAGAACTTCGGGCAAATAAATCTTTGGAGAACACATTCACTGAGAGGGCTATTCACAGCCATTTATGTGATAATGAGAGACCTTTAGGTTTCTATATCCCTGTAAGTGTAAGTGGCATTACACAGTATGTACTGAATGAATAACACGGCTTGCAATCTAAAGGTACAAATGAAAATGCCACGAGAACATGTGGTCTATTATGGTTAAATAGATCTTCTTTCATAGTATTAAGGAAAAAGGTGGTTGATATAATACAGGGTTACGTGAGATGCTGTAATATCTCTCTGGCTTAGGCTGTGCCCTAAGCCAAACCTCTATTTGTTTGCCTTTTTTCCAGAAGTCAGTAGCAGCTCCACACACCTAGAAAGGGATTGCTGTAATAAAGTCCTTCTACTGAGGTAGCCTAGAAGGCAAGTCTCATAGCTGAGTCTCTGGTGTAGGTCACCACTTGCCAGCACTGAGAATCCTTGTTATAGGATACATCAGACACCTGTATCAGAGGTTGTCATCCTGATCTCCTTTATCATCAATCAAAAGTAACACATCCTTCAACAGCCCAGTTTAAAAAACAGTCTGAAGATGAACTGCATCTCAAAAGTGTTTATAGCTCTCCATTGACAAAAACCTGGAGAGATTAATTTCACTTTCAGTGTCTCTATAAAATATTGCCAAACAAGGCATCTCTCCTACCCTTTGTCTTCCACAGCTGCTTCAAACACAAGTTTCTTCTACAAATTTTTTGAGTACCAGGCCCAATGAGGTGCATTGCTAAGGCGCAGTTTCCAGCTGCCATTGTGGCAAGAATTACTCACCCAGGAGTCCCAATGTCCCACTTGAACCACATCTCACCCCTAGGTTAAGAACACTCACCATTTCTTGATTATATAATGAACATGTTTGATTTCCTCAAAAAATTAAATCACTGCCTCCTCTCATGCTGCAGCACATCTAAGGGACAAATAAGAATAACACCTGAATTCACTTAACTGGGGACTAGAAATAGTTCTAAGCAGTCATATTAATCATATTTGTGGATTATTGCAGGATGTAAACAAAGAGTGGAGCTAACTTTGTGTATATCTCCATAAACTCAGCATGCCTGAATTGCTTGTGCTTGACCTTAGCTTGGAACTTCCCTTGTCAGGAAAGCATGGCTTAGGGGTTCTGGGATATAACCCTTAAGCCATGCAGACGTTACCAAACAAACTATATTCCAATTGTGCTTTACATCTAAGAATAAAAAATAATAAATATCATAGAATTTGGATATGCACACTGTTTTTAAACTGTCGTGACGCTGCCAAAGCATTACTTTAAATCAGGCCTTGAAACAGAATTTTAAAATCCTGTCCAGAAGGATATCAAGATTTGTTATATATATATATTGCTCATAAATCTCATGAGCTGCAAAAATTTGATAGCTAATTCTTCTATAAAAATTTACCCTTAAATAATTGCTGTCATAAAGATCAATACCAATTTTTTAACTTAAAGAAAATTTCAAATTATAGATTTACTTTATTTTCAGTTATGCACTACTGCATGTGTGTGACTGGGAGTGCTGTAGCAACATCCTGGTGCTTCTCATAAAATAAATACAGCAATAAAGACAGCAAATATCCTATACATAATGTGTGCTTAATGAGACTACTCATTGTAAATAAGTCATGTGAAATGTTTCCTGATGATGAAGTCAAGCAACTATGGGGGCAATCAGCAGATAATGGTTGTGTACAGCTTAATGCATACCATATGAAACTTAAAACTGCATTGTCACCTTACCTTAAGGATTTCTGAGCTTATTTTGCAATTGTGAAACCCCTCCCTTGTGCCACTGGGGTCACATTAACTAAAAATTGAGGAAGGATGACATAGGTCATAAATTAAGTATATATATTTCCTTGTCAAGGTGTCATTACTTTTTTTTTTTTTAATCTTTCCCTACTCTTCTCTAATCCTTGATGAAATAAAGGAGTAAATGGCTCCTTTTGCCCTGTTTCTCTCAAATTTTGCTCCTGAGCCAGTCACTTCTGTTAACACATACACCGCTAGCGTCTGCCTCTGTCTGCCCAAGCATGAAGTATTTGCTGCCCTGCTGGGATGTGCTGTGGATCGCTGCTAATCCAACACTACCTCACTTTCGCTGAACCTTTCCCCACTGAATCCATAAATCAGATTTCAGGAGAGATACCCCAGCTCTTCCCCACCTCCAGCTACAGCCAACATTCAGAACAGCACGTTTTTCTCTAGTGAAGGACAGGAAGGAGAGAGGGGTGCAAATGAGAAGGAAGCATCTGAGAGCTATGCAAGGGGAAGAAGGATTTCAGTGGATGTTTTAAAAAGCAGCTTAGCAGCTGGCAATTGATGACAGCATTACAGTAGTGCAGGATACAGACAGCCCTTTTAAATGGTGAAGAGATAAAGTCTCTCCAGCACGAGGCAAGGAGGGGTGCTGGAGACCTGGAAATGATGAAGAGCTGCAGGAATACCATGACCCAGCAGAAACATGCTTGGTATTGCTTTAATACCTCCTGTAAAAACAAAGCTGAGTTTTAGCACTCAGAATTTTCCATTCCCATCAGCGCAGAGGTGAAAGACACAAGAACAGAGCATTGTATTAATAGCTCAGCTTTCAAATATTTCACTTATTAGCCACAAAAAAAAAAAAATTCCCCACCACCTGGATTGTCTACAGAATTTATTAGGCAATGGGGCTGTAATAGAAAAAGACTTAAAGACCAGAGAAAGCAAGAGAGCCCCTGCAAAAGGCACTTTCTGGAGTGCAGAGCAATTTATTTATTTTATAGAGCACTTCCATAGAGGAGAGGAAGGGACACGGTTATGAGGCACAACGCAAAGTCCCAGGAGAGAGGAGAGTCTGGCCAAACAGAGCCATTTATTTGTTTTCTGCTTAAAGAGAGTAAGACTGATTTCAGAAATGATTCTTCCAGACTCTGAGTTTTAAAACAAAGCAGAATATGCATGTTTCAATGTGTTCCCACTTGGCTCCGCCGTACAACAGTCAGAACATTCTTTACATAGAGCACAACCACCAGAACTAACATACAGGCATCTTCCAAAAGTATAAATTTCTTTAAAATAACTTCTGTGAAGTGAGGAAGAAAGCAAAACCCTTGATTAGTCAGTTTGAACCAGAAATCTTTATGAGCTAACTTGCAGATCAGGCCAGAATCAGACACTGCGCAGGGCATTAGTGCATTCCTGTCCCTCCAGCGTCCCCAATAAACTGGGAAAAGACAAAGCCAGACATTATAATCTGTGCACTGATCTAGTCTACGTAAACAGAACAACAATATCCTACATATGTATGCCAGGCTCAGGAAGGAGTGAATTTTGATCTCCTTGTGAAGGCAGAAAGACCTCACGCTCAGCTGCCAAGCAGGCTGGCAGCCAAAACGTGCACTAAAATCCCACTGTGTCACACCTACGTGAAGCTGCGTGAGCTATCATGGAGTGCACAGCTGTGGGGACCCTCATGCAGGTTCCCCACTTCTCAAAATCACTTCTACACACTGAGAGGATAGCTGGCACAGAATGAGGCTCTGCAGAGCGGTGTCTTAAGGCACGTGCTAAAAGGCTTTTGTGCCCCAGATGCACTTAACCACACTTCTGCTGTTTCTTAGTGGAAGATGACACCCTAAAAGCGACTGTTTTGGTGGAAGGGGGTCGGCATGGTGGACTAAGGAGCTCTGCAGTGGAAAAAAAAACAGAGAGAACCTATGGATGCTGCAGAGTGAGTGCGTTGAATGCTGAATTGGAAGAATGCTGTTAGCACCAAATATTTTTGCAACAAAGATGCAGCACATGATACTTCATTATCTTTGCATAATAGATCTAGCAAGCAAGCTGTCCCAGCAATAGGGAGGTTTAGTATGCTAACAGCAATGCAGTGAAACTGCTTTTGGTGCATTTTATAATCAAACACCACAAACCCTTTGGAAGACATGTCTAAAAGTGTAAGTGCAGACGAAGACACCCTTAGGTAATTCCCTTGATTAAAACTCTCAGACTTAAAATGAATCTAATTAAGGACATTGTGAAGGCACAGAAAGTCAGTGTTCACTTATGCCCTCTTTTGCAGATGGTGAGTTGCTAAACAGAACTGAGAATCTTAATTGCAAGAATCATCAGCAAATTCAAAAAAGATGGTAAATTAGGGAGTGCAGAAGAGTCAGACTGTTACATAACTGCTATATCTCCTGGTTCTTGTGCTACATGGCAAAGGCGATCTCAGGAGAGGGCATAGCACTTTTTATAAAAGCTGCTGAAAAAGGAGAGAAAAACCTCTCCCAGACTCAAGAATTCCAGGGTGCTGCATCCAGCAGAACTGGTGAAAGAGGATACCCTGCTTACCATTTGCTTTACAGGCATTCTTTGACACTGATCCCTACGCTGCTCTTGAGAGGCATCCAAACACAAATGATGGTGGTTGCATGGAGTTGTTACAACTGGGTGGAGCTCTGCTCTTTTTTGGGTTTCACCATCCTTTCGTGGCAGGTAATATGCTTCGTTGCATCACTGGAAATATTCATTTCTTTAAGCAGCTGCCTATGAAAATGCTGACATTTCACAGGTATCTTCTCAGATAAAAGCGAGGCAGTTAAAAGATACTTTTGAAATCAGATGGTGAAATCCACCACCTAAGAGAAGTTTCTTTCCATGTGATTTCATTTACTCCAACTGTTTGCATTAGACTCCCAAGAAAATAAACTTACCAAAATATGGAAAATGCTTATAAACACCTGATTCAAATTAGGCAGGCAGAAAAATCTGTTAGGCTGCACAGAAAAAGGTTTCTGGCAAATAAAACAAAACAAAAATAAAATCTAACAAAAACAAACAAACAATCAAAAAAAGCCCACAGGAGTGATCTTGCGAACTCCAACTTATTTGTGGGGTATTGCTGAGCTCCTTCACTCCATTCAACATTTAAATACAGATGGAAGCAAACTTCAAATGAACATTTACTTTATGAACCACATGTTGCACTCTGCAATTCCAGAAAGCAGCAACCAAGTGAATGGTTGAACTGTATTCTAATAGTAGATTGGTTTGGTTTATTCCACTGTAACAGTTTAAAAATTACACTGCTTGTAGTTATTCTGATCTTAGATCAGTTCTAGTGTTAATGAAGACAACAAATCACGATGCTTAGTTTACCATTTTTTGTGACGATACACAAACATGCAAGATAGCACCTCTATAGAAATTACCTATGCATGCACACATATCTGCTGTAATACAACAAGGAAAGAAATATCAATTTAAATCCTTTTCTTTTTGATTAAGAAATAAATATTCTAAAAAATACCCAAATGACAATAAAAATTATTTTTACTTACAAAATCTTTTAAAGTCACTGTCTGAAAAGTCAGTTGTTGGCATTAATGAAAATCATTGAGTGCAACTTCTCCCGATCTAATTACTTTTGCTAGGAAATGCCCTGTGTATTTCCATTTCTGAAAGCACCACACTGCCACACTTGTGCCCACACCACAGCCCTCTCAATACAAACAAACAAGCAAAAAAACAACAACCAAACAACCAGACCACATCACAAAGTCAACTCAAATCCTCTGAGAATGTAAACTAATAATTAAGAAGACTTACAAATTAGTTACTGGGCTAGATCCTCAGATGGCAAACATCTGTTTAGCTCAATGGTTCAATCAATGTGTTTAAGTGGGCCTGTTTTCATAGGCTGATAAACAATGATATCATTAACATAATGTAAGGACAACCATGGGGTTTGCAAAACTTGACAGATTAGCAGGACACTGAGGGAGGACAAAAACAAATTTGTTTCTCATTCACCTACTCATAAAAGGTGACAAGTTGATAGCTGAGGACCAACATCAATCTGTGATCTATAGCCAAAGAAAATGTCAACTAAATCCTGCCAACTCCTCAGCTGAGATAAATCATCACAGTTCTATTAGTCAGCCCTCTAACTTCCAGCATCCAAGGATTTGGCTGTATCTACAATGTATATTCAGACAAGATATAAATCAATGCACTGTCAGCTTGACCACAGATTCTTTTTTCTCTTCAAATATTACTATGTCCTTGATAGCTAAAAGCAAATCTCACTGAAGTCATCTAATTGGCAGAAGGAGGAAAGCATTTACCCAGGCAATTTCCTATAACTCTAGCAGACTGAAGTTCACTCACTGCCCATCATCCCAAAAATTATCTACTTTGGAATAATTTTACCACTTATTAGTTCATAAAGCTCTCAGAATCACCAGTATTTCCTTCTTTCATAACAACGTGGAAAAGAAAATACGCATCTCCCCTTTTCTGTGTCACCACCTGAGCCTGGGGACAGGCTGGTGCTATAAATGTCACTTGTTCCTGGCAGACCCAGCAGGAGCTTATGAATGAATTCCCACAAACTATGCCCATGACAGGGCAGAACTAGCAGGCTCAGTCATCACGCTCAGCTGGAGCACATTTAGAGCAAGTAGCAGAAACTCCACGTCCCATCCAAGCTGAACACCAACAACAACCACACTGTGCTTTCACTGCTCTGCATGGAAAGAATTACATTTCCAAAGAGAGTGAATTTCTGAAGAAGCCTTGCTAAGCCCATACCCAACATTTCAACAGCTCAGGCTTCCCAACGAGTTTGGTTTGGCCTTAGGACTTGTTTCTCTGCTTTCTCAAACGCACTGAGTATTGAAATTTTACCTGGAAGGGCTGCTCCAAATAGAGACTTACCATTCAGTCTCTCAAAGCTTTGTATTAAAAGGCTCAAACTTACGGTAGAGTGCTGAATGGGTATCCAGGCAGGTGTTTCGACTGAGCATTTGTGGGATGGGCATCTGCCATGGCTCTGCTGCAAATAAGTGAAAATGGCATTACACACAACACAGTACGTGCTGCAATCACTAGGCACAATGGGCTCCATTCCAGATGGAGCACCTAGGAGTTTGCTAGCACCTGTTAGACCTCACAAAGTCATTTTTCCTCCATCACATAAGATCTGCAGCTCATAGGATCAATATTTGCCCATTAATTTTGCTATGAAGCTCTCAGTTATGTGGATGAACACCGCCTTCATCCACTCTGAACCCCAAGCAGCTGCCATCTGGTTTTCCTCCACACTGGAGCATTCAGGGAACAACAGAAGAGCTTTAGGAAGCAGGTAAGAATCAAGTTTTTTCCCCCATTTCATAACAGGCAGCATTTCTGCATTGTGTCCTTTTTGAACCAGCGATAGCTGCAGCCTGAACCACCCCAGGGCTATTTTCCGGGAGGAGCAAATCTGTCCCAAAAATGTGTTTCTTTGCTGAGTTTTTTTGATTGCTCCCCAGACTGAACACAGACAAGGAGAAAAGAGCAAGACTCCTGCAGTTCCCTGAAACTTTGCAGAATCAAAAGAGAGAGGGGTTAATTTAAAGTCTAATGTTCCACATGGCAGTGCAAGATGCTACCATCAGGCCTTCAGGCTGATCTTCCTGTAATTTCTTTTGCATTTGCAGTGATTCAATTACATTTTAGCAAAGGTTTGGAGCCCATCAGAACAAATTGCAACAGCAGGTTGGGTCAGAGTCCCTGAAGAAAAGTTCAGAATAAATTCTGGTGTCTGCCACCATTACTCTCAGCATTTCACATAAGAGTCAAACTCTTAATTAGCTGCTTGAATTGGAGAACTCCCCTAATTATGTGTGCTCCTGAAGCTGGACATAATGTAACAAACAAACAGAAAAAAAAAACAACCAACCTTCCTTGTTTTTGTTTTCATTTAAGACAGCTATATTGCAAGCAGCTACAGTGCACCTTTCTTTTCCTCATGCTGAGAGCAAAGGAGGGCAACCTCTGCTACCAGAACTGGTGAGGCTTCATGCTATTTTCAATTCTGAGTCTGATTTGAGGACATTAACTAACCAAGCCAACTTGTGCTTTCTTATCTCCAAAAAGTAAAGGATTGCAGTGCTAAACACTTTTATAAGGAGGGGGGGGAAAAAAGAAAAAGAAAAATTGTGAAAATTGTGCATATCGCTTTCAGCTTTGTATTCCCCAAAACTTAAAAATCTTTTATATTTTCGGTTAGACAACTTTAAGGAATATTCAACACTGCATGACTAGTAAGCGAGAAACATTGTGCCTTTAGATGAAAGTTTAGAAAGTCTTTTTAAAAGGATTTGAAATAGTCATTGGTATTGTGGCAGCAATATCCTGTGGGTGTGTTATCTCCTGGAAGGAAGGGATGAACACTACCCCAAACCAAGTAATGCTGTCAAAATAACAAAACTACAAATAAATTTTGATCAAAAGCCTGGATAAAATATTGCCAATTACTATTTTTCTTTAACAAACAAAACATCTTCAGTCTAATCTAAGCCAAAACAAAGGTAAGAAAGTTAGTAATTTCCTTTGGACAGAAAACAACTTTTTGATTAAAAAGTCTCATCTTACAAACTCAGGTAACCATGCGTAGCATTGTCAGGAGACTCCTTAAAAAGGCTCCACACGTTCTTAAAGAGGATATGTCTGCACAATGAAAGGCCCAGATCTCATAGCAGGGGGAGTAACATGCTGCAAATATACCTGACTTCGAGATTCATACCAAAATTGTCCCAAGGCCCAGAATCACAAGACACATGCTGTGTATGGATGGGAATTGCTGACAGGCAGCAGCTTCCCAGAGATCCCAAATTTCCAGCACAAGGGCTGGGCTGAGCATGTAGCTGGGCTGCAGGGTGACCTGCAGAGATTGTCCCTTCACAGTCAGATATTAGAATTACTGTTCTGATAATGTGTCACTGTCCGGGAATTGTCTGAGAAATGCATGTAGTGCAGGGCTGGGACTGAGCACTTTTCCCCTCCAGCATTTTCTTTTCTTTTAAATTACAGTTGATTTCATGTTTGAATGGTCAACACTTTCGTATTTTGTTTAAAAACAATGCTTTTCATACCTTTCATATCTTCCATCCTCACTCAGTTGAAACAGTTCTAAGAACAGTTGTAAATCAGGTGCTAATAATGCTCTTCTGCAGAAAAGTGCTCAATTTTATGGTCTTTTTTTTTTTTTAAAATCAGCCACCAACTCCAGCATGTCATACCTTAAAGACACCAACTATAAAACAATTTACTCAAAAAGTCAACACTACATAAATTATTCTGCAAGCACATGAAATACAAGTAAGAATAAGAATAAATATGTTGGGAATTACTTGCAGGTTGTAAAAGGAACTAATTTCATTTGATAATGGCTGTTAATATTTTCACCAGTTTAGGAGTTTGTTGAGTATAAGGACTATAAACCTCGGTTCACTGGTACACTGGAAAGTTAAAAATCCAAAAAGGGATGAAAATACATTATTTGAAATCATCTTTCTTTAGCTGGCCTTCAAAGGAGTACAGAGTAACCTGTAGTGTGCTTTTCATGTTTATTAATATTTGTACACAAAAATAATGTATCTTGCCTTGCTATCAGGGAGAATACGCTCCAGTGAAATCTCTCCATTCGAAATGGAAACAGAGAAGTTGTTTCTCCGCAGCTTATGAATGAGTGATTTCCACAGTCTCGTTTCAGCTCTTTTCTTTGAGAATACCTGGCCTCCTGCACTACTCAGCTTCACCCTTGAGACAGCTGCATTGTACTGAAAGAGTTATCCAGGCATGGGCTTCATCACAGCTTCATGCAATCACAGCTTTCAAAATATGCAATAAGATCATCAGCTCGTGTCATTTTTGTATACGGAGACCTTGGGACACAAAAGAATAAATCCATTCTCCTTGCTGAATTCTGCATTAGCATCAGCTTTCTTTCAGGGTTGATGCTTTAAACCCTTGATAAATTGCATAGCAATAATACAGTCAGGAAGCAATGAAGGGATGACCAAAGTCTGATACAGATGCTAACCTCTCAATTAATTAGTGCATTCCTTCTCTGGAGGCATTGTTACACATAATTCCCAAGCCAACCAGTTTATCAAGCATCCAGAGACGTGCATCCAGAGATGCACACTCCGTAGGTCACAAGAAGACAGAAATCACCAATTTCAGAAGCCAAAAGCAAAGCTTCAAGGCCTTCAGAGTTCTGAGCCAAACATCTGCCTTCCTAGCAAGTAGCCTTAGGAAAGCTTCTGAGTTATACTTAGCTCAGTCAAATGTTGAAATAACTGATTGCTGTCAGCACTGGTTCAAAACTTAGTATGATGTATCCTGCATATACATTGATATAATGCAACCTGGTAGTAGCACCAGTGCCTGGGAAGTCACTCTGATTTTCTTGCAAGGAAATATTGCATCGGCATGGGTAAATATGAGTTCTGTGGCACTGCACAGCAGAGCTTGTGGGTGACAGAGATGTGCATCAGGAAGCTCTGGGGAAAATATCAAGGATGAATTCCTCTTCTGTGGTGTATGAGCAATCACAGTGATGGCTGGAGGTCTTTGGGGGACTCTAAGAGCATGTACACAGATTATTGCCATTTTTTCACAGGCAAGTACAGATTGACAAAAGACAGAGTGTTTAGAAATAGTTTATCTGTTAAAGGTTTATTCAGAGCTCGCTGAACTGCAGTGCTCTTTAAGGTCTGACTTAAAATTTCTTCTGAGAGAAGATATTGGTGATCAAAGTCACAAGCAGTCATGGGTGAGATTCCCTTTGTATCTACAAAAACAGCCAAGAAAATGATTTGCAAATTGCATACAAGTCCTTGAGTGAGGGTTCCTGCAACAAAAGAGTTGGCTGAAGTCAAACCCAGTGCAAGATACTTATCTACTCCTACACAGCCTGACAAATTATCTTCTCTGATGCAGATGATTCTCTGGGGAAATGAAAACTGTAGAACTCCACTAAAGGTCTCAGACTGGATAAAATATAATCATATACAAGGCAATACCCCTGACCTAATGATTCACTCATAAATAACCATTCTCTTCTCCTTGACTGCACACATCCTCTCATTTTTCAGAATTCTTTTATTAGGTGAAGGGAGACAGAAGGAAATTTGCATGGCAGTAGCAAACAGATTAAAACACAGAAGAAATGCATGTTTATGTTGAGGATGTATGCCAGGAGACTATCTTTTCTGCTTTTAGTGTCCTCCTGGATATTGCAAGGAATCCATTTGGTCAGCTCTAGCTATCTAAAATGCTTAAAAATGCAGCTCACCTCAGCACGAGGAAATTGTCTTCCCACCTCCACCCAGGCCCTCAGAACATTAGAGAAAGGGCTTGCTAAGGACGTATGGCTTCACTGTCATTAAGAAACGCTATCATTACTTGAGGCAGGATCAGGCTTTCTAATTTTCTTTGTCTTGCTCAGTATCTTCCACCTTCCTTTACGTGTGCAGCTCTCCACTGCTGTGCAGTAGTATTAAGCCCTAACCATATCTGCCTGAGCAGTTAATTGAACATTTTCTTTTCTCGGTTTATAGAGCTGTTCATAGATTTATGAAACAAATCACCCTTCTTCTTTCATAGTTAAAACCAATCTCAATAAAGACATCTCTCTGAGATCAGCAAATTATAATCTAATGAAATCTATTGAAAATTTCAGTTGCACTAAACAAGGTCAATGCTCAGAAGAAATGAAATGTCATTCAGAAATGAAGATCAAAGTAATTCCCTTCTATTCCTGCTGCTACCATAGAGACCAAGGGAGGGGGAAGTGGGGGAAGAAGAGATTTAACAGACTTAATTCTTCCTGAAATTTATAATTAACTACAAGGGAAAAGGGACAATTACCATATTTCTAAAGAATAAAGAAGAAAAAAGTTGAGCTTTTGACAAGATATAATTACAACACATTGCATACGCAATGCTCATTGGTTTGTTCTGTGCAATTTCCTTGAGACTCCCCCCTAAAAAAATGATCTTTTTCTAGAAAAGACAACACGTGTCTCATCAGATTACATTCATAATGTTTGAAATCCAAAAGCTAGAGGCTTACAGTAATTGTTCCAAAATTTAACAGTGGTAAATAAAGATTTGAAATAAATACTCGGTTACACTTCCCATCTGTCAGACTTCTATGAGTATATTCTCCAGCTAAGATAAATGATAATCAATGAAAAGGGTCTTCCTGCTCTTCTAAGAATGTGCAGTTTAGCCAGCAGCCAACCCACAGCCATCAAAGCTGTCCTCAAGTACCACTTCAGAGCAGAGTTTACTAAATGACATGTAAATTGCATGGATTCAGCACTATCACACTTCTAAGGTCTGGCAGGAAAACACCACAGTTTGAAGTGCTCATCAGGATCTAATAACAACTACAGAAAAAAAGATTTTGATTGTAGCTAAATGTGAATCTCTGGGGGGATAATCATTGTGTTTCCTTTGTTTCTGGTTTGTTAGAGCCTCAATATTCAGCACAAACTACTTAGCTACCCAATTTATGATTTGAAACTGCAATGCTTCCGAGCCTGAAGTCTTGCAAAGAAAAAAACAAAAAATGTTGCCCAGATCTATTTAGCACTATCGACAATATGCAGGCACGTAGAAATGTGGTAAGTTTTTTGTTTCATCTCCAGCTAAATTTAAATCAGGTCCTCATGTAATGCAGCACTCTACAGTTCTGATTGTTTTGATAAGATTGTAGCAGCCTACAACGCCTGAGGTACCACTTCAACTTCAGTATTTATATCTTGTTTTATCATTTCCTAATTTTAGGACTGACTGTACAAAACAGCATCTCAGACACACATACCTGATGCTGTGGAAAGTTCTGTAACTCACTAAGTCTATCACTTTTTAATCTCTATGTAGAGTTTAGATTAATTCAATGTAAATGAGAGATCTGGAGAGGGCTTCTTTTCTACCTAGATCTGTTACAAAAGCACTGTGACATAAATAAATATTGTATTAGGCATTTGCATTAACATTAGGCCACTGCAATCAATAATCCAAGTTAAGCTCAGTGTGGATTCAACTCTGCAAAGTGGGACTGACAGCTAGCATGTAGTGTGTGTGCTCCTCACCTCCAGCAGCTGACCTCATCTGATTTACCATTCTGTCCTTCTGAGAGTGTCTTGGGACTGGTTTTGATGTTCTAAATTAGAGAGGCCAGAAAAGCAAGGTCCCTCCAGTGGTCTACCTCTGTGTTGTTCCATTCTTCAGCCAAGTTCTGAAAATGCCCCCTAATTCTAATGGTTTGGCACTGGAAACCAATCCAGTTGGCTAAATGATAAATGAGGGCTTGCCCCTCACCTGGGGAATCCACAGTACCATACTGGGGCACAAAACCTGGCTCTACCCTTCCCAAGCATGGAGCACTATCAACAAGGATTTTTAATGATATGCACAATGAAGACTAGTGGTTTCAAAATCAGCTTGCCCAGCTCCTCAGTCAGATTTGTAGTAACGCTGTTGAGCAGGATGAATTTTGCCATGTCTTCTATGTTGAGGCTATGGGGAAAGGAAAGCTAGTGATAATGAAAAGACAAACTGTGTGTTTTACAGCTCTTCTCTGCTTTACTACTAACTTCATGATGTGAAGTGGGATGATGAGTGTGTGGAGTGGGAGAGACGTGAACAAGGCTCACACCCAAGGTCTATGCTAGATGTTGATCCCATACTTGAGAGCAGAGGCTCCTTATTTTCCGTGATCATTGCCCACATTGAGCCTTCTGCTCACACATCTATCAGAGTTTTGCCTTAAGTGCATGCATGGGTCCCCTCTGTTCTGAACATATTGCCAGATGAATGGAAGAAAATAGATTAGACAGATGTTGCTGGCTCCTGGCAACATCGCCAGTCAGAATTGAACATGTTCATCCTCGGGATGGCTCAGCAACATAAACAAGCATGTGACCCTTCTTTCCAGCACCATCACAAAACGTAGGTTTTTTTCCTTTCATCCTTATTTAATTCTTTTAAATATTTGAATTAAATCCTTAGAAAAGGTGCTGAGAGGACAGCAAGGAAGATGTAGATATTGAAGACTAAAACAGAATTTAAAAAAAGAAAAAAATAAAATCTTCACTAGTGGAATGTACAGTCTTTCATCAACTCTAAATAAATAAATAAATATACAAGATCTTCACTCACACAGATAATCGTTTTTTTCATTCAGTTTTCTGATCCCACAGGAGTCAGTCACACCTGAATTAAACATGGAACCTGTGCAGTGTATAATGCAGCTTAAACTCCAGAGGGTTAAGAGGAAGCTGGCAACAAGAATCACAAAGGGGAAATTTTGGCAGAATTTTCAACATTTTGATGACCAACATTTATTCCTGTAGCTAACAAAACCACCGAAAGGGACAAGTTGGCATTCTGTCTTGGTCTAAAGGCAGTCAGTTTCCTGCTGTACAAACCAGGTGACATAACTCAGGAGTTAGGCAACAAACAACAAGTGGTTTAGGTTTTCTGAATAAATTGGGGCTCTATTAGCTGCTGTCTAATCTTGAGTCATTAGTGTACACTTGTTTTGTCTTTGAAAGCACTTCTCAACACACAGAAACATTCAAGAGAGAAAATCTGAGATTTTAAGGAAATCACAAAATATAGCTCAGAAAAAAAAACAGGAGGTGACACCAACGGCAACCAATGCTGCCAGTTCTCATTGTCATTACCACTGCCAAGGATAATAAAGCATTAGACTTGATTGCCCAGAACATTTTAAAATCTCTATTTTAGAGAGCCATAGCAAGATCCACTTGTGACCAAGGACTGGATGGGGATTTGTGTTATTCTGTTTGTATTTATTTTTCTGTGATGTTGTGATTTTTAGTTGCAAGTTTCAAAATACCCGAACCTGACACCTTGAGATCATGAGATTTAAAAAAATAAAAATACATTTTGATTTATCTTCATTTGTCTTCTGGGTTTTAAACCTTTAGAACTTCCATCTTTGAGCTTTACTTTGTAACAGAAAAGGACAGAAAGATTTTATGTTTTTTTTCACAGGGAAAGCTGATCATCATTTCTAAGCCACCTGACACAAAGAGCTGGGAGTTTCAGTGAACCAGCCCCTATTGTAGTGAATCTTGTCTGGCAACACAGAGCTACCTGTTTTCTTTTTCACCTACTGCAGCTACTGCTGTATTCACAATACTACAAAGGGAAAAAGGAGAACTGATAGTCGGGGGGGGACAGCATGTTGCCTTTGACTGTTGGGAGGCACAGTGGGAATGTTCTTCCTTTGCAAAACCTCCCGGTGCTCGTGCTGGGATAGAATCTTGACCTCAACTTTTATTTATACTGAATTCTTGCTAATGATAAAATGGTGTCACAAAATAATGTTCTTTATGAAACATGAAAAGAAAGAGTCTATAAACCAGGAGCACATTAGTCCTCTTTGACTGATTCAGCATTTCCTAAGTCATAGGTTCAGAAATTTATGGAAACATGAAATGAAAATTGAAAGGAAGAATCTGTACAAATGAGTATCTTAAATCTATCTTAAACTTTGCTTATGTCTTGGCTAAATATAATGTTAGGAAGATTTAAGATTTGGGGAGGTATATCAGGAATTAATTATACTGTCTACAAAGTAGAGTTCAGATCAAGGTCTTTAGATCCCTTGTACATAATCAACAAGGGCATCTTCACCCCACAACATTTGTGCTATTTTCTATAGGTTGGAAATTCTGCAAATTCCAGAGAAAATTTAATGATCATGTGTCAGAAATGTCAACTTTTTAAACAGCGCTCACTTTTTTGCAGTTTAAATAGCATTCATCATTTACTTATTTTGTATTATTTATAAAATCTGATGCGTTTACTCCCACAATGACATTAAGATTCACTTTTCTAAGAATGAGAATGGCAATTATTTACACAAATCAGACAAATAGACATTTAAATAAGGATAATTAGCATATCTGAGGCCAAAAATGGCCAGACTGTAGTATTCATATTTATTAAAGTAAATTTTTAAATAATTCTCGAATGTTCTGAAAAAAAGCCTGCTCTCATTATACTGGTGAAAACTTCTATAAACTGATGCTATAAAAATTTTATAGGTTTAAAGAAAATAGAGTTACTCCAATGCTCAATAAAGCAAGTAAGAGCAGATTATGGATCAATATAATATAATGTCACTGGTGCAGCTATTTAAATATGGCACCAAAGCAAGGTGAGGGAATCAACTGTAATTTCTTTGGCTTCAAGCCTTTTGCAATATGAAAGTGTTCCGAAATCAGATTTTGTGCCATTATTCAGCTCATTTATGTATGTTAATATGGTGTTCCCACACCCATCCAACTAGCAGATCACCTACAATTCACAATTCTATCTCATTCCAACACCACAGTTAGCAGCAAAGAATTAATATCTGGCATTGAATATCTGAGGCTCAAACACTTGACTTTGAGAATTGTTCAGGGCATTTAGTAGCAGATCCATGGGACAAATGAGTAAGGAAGAAAAATATTGTGGATATTTGGAGTCAGGAGCTCTTCTCAGAGCAGTGGCAGAAGTGAGTCTAAATTTGTTATTGACCAAAAGACCCTGGCAAAATGTTCAGTGGAAATATTCAGCGCCAATTCATTAAATAAATAAAGCCATATCTCCTGTTTTATATATATATATATATAAAGCTGCTGGGTCATGTTCTCCTCCCAATTCATGATATTAAAAGTAGGTTCATTCTCCTGTCCCAAATCCCTCATGTCAGATCCTCAAGACAAAGGACAATTGTAATTATGGGTCCACACCACCAGTGACCCAGAAGTAGGGTTAATTGCAGCTCTTTTTCAACCTTCTTGCTTAATTTTGGTTAAAAAATCAATGTTGGGGAGTACAAATCAGATGTTTTGCACAAGCCTGCATCCAGGCTTTGCTGAGTGGTGCTGTACCACTACTCTTTTAAGTGGTATGACATCAATGGGAGCCTACAGGATCCACCACTCTGCTCCAGGGCAGGTTGAGGATGCAGCCTTAGATCCAGCACAGCTTGCAGGAACCATAAGGACCTGGAAAGACCCAGAAAGAATGAGAAAGAACAGGAGGTGAATGAGGCCACAGAAGGAGCAGAAGGAGCATACGCTCCTTCTGTGACCTCATTCACGTCATGTTCTCTCCTCGTTTGGGTTTCTCTATTGGCAATGGGAATGACAGCTCGCATCTGTTTCAGCAGCTCCATCGAGCTCTGTGGTGGCCACCCACCACCTTTCATTGCTGCCCATGGGTGCCTGGGGTACCTGCTCCTGCCCTTCACCATGACACGTATTGGTGTCCCCATTTTACAGGGCCATCACGCAAAAAAATGACAGTAGGGGCATTATTAGCACTAACCATTGGTTTGTCTTATCATTTACACAACCTTGAGGTGTTCTGGCTACCCCAGGCATTTTGCAAGTCTTATGGAAATGATGAATTTACCAAAAATGAACCAGAACATGGAGCAACATTGCTGAACCCGTGTCCTGACTTACCCTGGAAACTGTTCCTTATAAGTACTATCACCATGTGCAAATCCACCTACAAACATGTGGTGAGCTGCCTGTCCTGTCGCAACAGAAAGGAAGTTCCCTGATTACCTCCCTCTTATTTACTATGCTGTTAGTTCGCTACGTTTGAGGATGCTTCAAAGAAACCTTCAACCTATCCCTACCCCAGATCCCCACACTCAGGAAGTGTCCTTAACCACCATCTTTAACCCGCCACAATTGTTGAGGGTAAAAATTTATTTACATGCACATTTGGAAGGAACTATTTTGAAGGACCATTCCCAAGCAATCAGGTTAGATCCAACATCAGTGTAAGAGTGCTGAATTGGGACAAAGGAATTTTTATTTTGCAGGCCTAGAGATGCAAAGCAAGCTATGTTCCCCCCACCCCCTCACCCCCCCAAAAAAGCCACAAGAAGCCACAAGAAACTTGCATCTCTCCAATCAGAAACATCATGACTATCTAAACTACATCTGATTGGCCTCTTTAAAAATGCTAGGACCCATATAATGCCCTCATATTTTTTTATTCTTTTTAGTTTACAGAATAAGCTGATAATCTAAGAAAATATGCGCCTGATACCATGTATTCTGAAAGTGCTCCAGTAGCTGGAGATATTAATAGACACAAGCACAGGCTAAGATAAAATATGAAATCATTTTCCTTTTGCTAGTAAAAATAAGTAAATTATATATCATTTAGGAAGTGATAGAGAAACAAACTGCATAATCTACAGAAGAAGAGAACAAAATGCTCATTGAAGCAAAGCTTATTTATCACTTTATCTTGCAACCTGACACAGTACATGCTCAATCTATTTAATTACAGGAACAAAAAAATAGCAGAAAAATATGTACACATTACAGCAATGTTTCCAATCCTACCTTGGTCGTGACAATGCACAGACAATCCATTCTGTAAATCTCCACAGGAGTGTATGTAAATCATAAAAACAAATCAGCAAGGGTGAGGAAAGGCTTTTGAACAGCATGAACAGAACCGGAGGCTTGAATCTGCACAGCCTGCTTTTCCAAGTGGGGCCCTCATAAGAAACTCGAGTCCTCCTCCACAATGCTAAAGGCAGTCATGATGCTCACAGGGATCAGAAAACCCACTAGAAATCGTCTCAAGCAAAACTTCCAGGTGGCTTATCAGGCTTGATTGCTGCATTGTTCAATCTGCGATCAAAATATTCTGTTGAATGGTATGCAGCCTTCTACATGGGAAGATGAGAACCACAACAAGCACAAAAGAGCAAAAGCATCACATTTCAGCCCTGGCTCTGGTTTCACAATTCTGATCTGCTGTTTCAGTATACCCATAAGATTTCCTTTGCCAAGTCTCTCGCTCTCTCTCAATCTCTCTCTCTCTCTCCTTCCCTGTCTTTTTTTTTCTCCCCCCTCTCGCTCGCTCTCTCCCTCCTCTTTTCTACGAACTCCGAGCGAGCACAACACTCACAACTATCGGGCCCATCTATCACAGCGCTGTCATTTCTCTGCCAAAACAACTGCTTTCGGTTGTACGGGTTTTTATTAAGAGCACGATTCCTGCGAACGCACATTGCTGGGAGTGCATGATTGAAACGTTAAGGTGCGTGTGATAGCTCATGCGTCACATCTACAGTCACTCAGAATTACTAGGTCACATTCGGATTCGGGGAGGGAGTATAAATAACAGCTGGATAGGGCGAACTTTCAAAAAGTATAGTAGAAAATAAGCAGCCGGGTTGAAAAGGGGAACTGCACATTTACACATGCACACAGGTCAGGGAAGCGCAACAGTGATGTTATTTTAGTTTACCATCCATGGGGAAAAAACAACACTACATACATTATTGAAAGCTAGAGAGGGGCCCCGTTTTTTTCCCCACTTATGAAAAATGCATCAAAGATTTAATTTTCAAAAAAGCACCCTGAATAACAGAGCTTTAAAACTCCTCAAGTTCTCTCCCAAACTTTCTCGGAATCTTGACAGATTCACACACATAATCAATTTATTTCACTTTGCTCAGAGCTTCACGGACTGTTCAGCCCCCGACCCCTACCTTTCTCGCAGTGATGCTGGCGCAGAGCTTGCCTTTCAGGTGTCTTACATGAATCATTCTGAGTTAGAAAGCTTGCTGTCAGTTCTTAAAGTCTTCCCTCTCTTACAGATAGGGGAAGAGAGAGAGAAAAGAAAGAGGGAGGGAGAGAGAAAGAGACACAGAAGGGGAAAGATATGTAAAATGAAAGTTCTGGCCAAAGAGAGAGGAAAATCAATGCTCCTATTCACTGGAAAAAAAAATACAGCCAACTGGACTGTTGACAGCAACAAGAGGAAACGTCTAGACACCCATACATTACAATTCACCTTTTCAACACACTGGACAGCACAGTCCCCCTGGGTGCTTTGCTGAGGATCTCTCATTCTCACTCAGAGCTAAAATATGTTTTCAATAAAATAAGACTTTCCAAGAAAATAAAAGGATATTTAAGAGTCATCTCTCTTCCATAAATTACTCAGGTTATAACCCTAATATTCTCTTGATTGCTAAAGCAGCAAGAGGTTCAGTAAATGACACACATCATTCTGCCAAAATGAGGTCACTGCTACCAAAGTTACAAAATCCATAGTGAATCAGATATGTGGTCAGAGAGCAACCAACCCTCCCCCAGCTAGTAAAGTCTTGGAGGATATAACTAACGTCTTAAAGACAAAGTCTCCAGAGCACTTCTGACTTTGCCTAAAACTTTAGCTCACTCTGGGCAACCACACGCGTGCAAAACAAACTTGATTTGTGTTTACAGTTTGCACTTGAGCCTGCATATTTTCTCTCTACTGTGGTTTAGTCCAGTAGCCAAACATCAGACAAGCTTATTAAACTATAGCTTATGTGAATCAGGGAACTTTTCAAATGTCCTTGAAGTCAAAATCAATTAACCACCCACCTAGCAACAAATTAACCTATTAAGTTGGTCTAACCGAAGCCATACTTGTACTCTTGGCATGGTAGAGTGAAAGGGAATTCAGTCAAACCTAAATTCAGAAGACATTTTAACATTTAGATGTCAAGCATTCAGAAGCATATTCTCTTCTACATGGTAGATTCAAGCTGATCTAGTAAGTCGTGAAATCCTTCTATACATATAATTACCTAATGACTTGGCTGTAAAATTTCATATCATACTGGAAATTGGCATATGGGGATACATTCTGAAAACGGTCTCTTGAGGACATGATGTGTAAATGCTTCTACTTGCAAGAAGCTCCTGTGTGTTGGCTCCAGTGAATTTGTGATCCTATTTACAGTCAATATGAAACACAGAGGGTCTGAACAACTTAAGGCTGTTTAAGCAACGTGACTTGTGTTTGTGTTTTGGAAAACCAGGCTTCATAAGTGTACCCAGAAGTTTTCTTCTGCAGTCCTGCAATTTTTGGATGTAAATCCTGCACTGTCACTGCGTTCCATAAAATGCACCAACAAGCATTTAGCAGCACAGTATTTGCCAACGCACTGCCCAAGCTTAGCGCATCATTAAACTGCAGAGTCCCTGAAATATTGGCACCTCCAACTAGATACTTCTACCATTCATTTTACCTCCTCAAACATAAGATTTTCAAATCCTTGGCACAGCTTTCTCCTTCATTAGCAACATCTCCTTCTGCTCTAATTTCTGCAGGTCATATTGCTGCTTAGTTCTATTTTTTCCTCTGCTCTTCCAGCCTCTTCTGCTCTTCATGTTATCTGTCCATATGATCACAATTGAAATCTACTATAGAAAGACTTGACCCAAAAACCAAACAAATACAGAAGCAGCCATATGGGGTGAAAAGAGGTGGCTTGTAGTTGCTAGTGCTGTTGATTTAGACAGTCAAATATATCCTCAGATGAGCTCTGACTCTTGGGAACCCATAATACAAGAAGAATAATATCCATTTCCCACTGTGATAGCAGTGGCTCTGCAGACCACCATCTGAGAGCTGCTTCCTTTTCCTCTAATTTTACCAAGGTGTCTATTTTTAAGTCATACAAAAAAACAAATGGGTGAAATGTTATGGTCTCTAATTTAGAGTGGACAATTTAATGCTCCTTTCTGTCATTAAAACTTTACTGTATCCAGGTACTTCCACTTGGATAACCAGAGCATAGCTCTTAATTAGACAGTTATATTTAGAAGCAGAGCCTGTAATATTCAGCTGAAATGACTATTTTGTAAAAGCTAGCTTCAGTAAAACCTAAAACTAATATGAAAATAAGAAATATTCAATGATTTTTATATCTTTCATGACACACTCTAAAAAAATTCTTAAATTCTTTTGAAACCCAACTATTACTGAGCAAAAACTGTATATAGACATTAATTA
>WBMW01005106.1:869387-951697 GCA_013396635.1 Penelope pileata | reverse complement strand
AAGAAAGGAAGAAAGAAAGAAAAGAAAGGGAAAAAGAGAAAAAGAAAGAGAAAAGAAAGAAAGAAAAAAAAGAAGGAAAGGAAAAGAAAAAGCAATGTTGACTTCATTATTATTTCTAATTCAAACAATGGAAGTTAAGAAAAAAGAAAAGTAATAGGTCTCAAAGCTTTAGTGCAGGCACTAAGAAAGGAGACATCCACCAGACTCTTAGCACAGCGCTGGTAATGTCAGCATTTTGCAAAACTTACCCAGTGACTATTTAGAGCTCTCTGCACCTACACAGAGAACAAAAAAACAACACACATCCTCTCACAAATGTGGAGAAAGATTTATTTACACTTAATGTATCTTAAGTTGTGTACTACGGAGTACTTCTTGATGGTATCAAATTGGCTGTCTTTCACGTGGGGTTATGTTCACTTTCTTGTTTTCAGGTCCTATATTGCACCCAAACAAGCTACAAGTATATTATGTTCCTGATTACTTTTCTTCCAAGAGGCCAATCGATGCAGTTATGAAGTTATGTCTCTGTGGTCAGAGCTCATTTATATCGCTGGAGCCCAGCTCCAGTGAGGTTGCTGTGCACCAGAACTGGTTAGTTAGTAGGTCACCACTGGGACAAAATTATGAGTAATTACACGCTAGAAAGGAAAAACCCATGAGACAGACTATTAGGACTGTTTCTGTGGTACACAAAAAATAAAAAATGAGAAACTACTAATCTAGCAGATCCCGGATTTGTAGTCAGGAGCTATACTACAAATCAAATGTCAAAATAAATCCTGCTCCAGCCATGAAAAAAGTTAATACAAATTTCAGAAGGCGTGAAGTTCTGTATACCTCAGTTGCTGAGAATTTTAATGCAGTTCCCAGGCTGAAGTAGAAGCCCATGAGTGCTAGTGTTAATTTAAAGATCAACAAATTAGCAGTTCTGCCTCTCCTGACTGCAGCAGCCTTAACAGCAGCAACTCTGCAATTGGCCTCAGGCCCATGAGAGTCTCAGGCAGAAGCATTTCTTACAGCTTTCTCTTCTCCCATGCACAGTAAATTTCATTTCTATTTAGCACAATCAATGCTGGAATCCTGACCAGTTTCTCTAGGTTGTAGCTTTCTGAACAGAAAAAAAATTACTTTTGCCATAGAGAATCACAGATCTTACCACTCTGAGCCCTATAGATGGTAAAATGGGCATGGGGGTAAGTGAAGGTTGTACAGTCAGTTTCATTCCTTCAGCCCAAGCACTCTGCACCCACATGGCCACAGTGCCCCAAGCTCAGCAGATGCATAGAAAGGTTGCTTTCTATTCCCCAGACATGAAGAGGATTCCCTCTCTTCTTGCCCCTAAGGGTGCTCAGTGGGACCACAGAATTGTCTCCCTTCTTCTCCAGGAGTCAATATAATCTCAGGATTCCAGAAGTGGGGGTGGAAAGGATGTTAGGAGACCTTCATTTCAAACTCCTGCTCCAAATGGAGTCAGCAGTGCAGTCAGATCAGGTTACCCAGGCTTTTATCCCATCTGGTCTTGAAAATCCCCCAAGATGGAGACCATACAATCTCCCACACCAACAAGCTCACTGGTTTATTGGCTACAAAACAAAAAGCTGGGAACAGAGTATGACTTATAGGAAAAATACATTCACAATCACAGGATGTGAAGAAGAGGATGGAGAAAGATCCTTGAGCCATCCTACAGCTCTGAAAAGCCTGGGCAAAACTATCCTTTTGAAAGCTCTACAGCCTTACCCAGTTTAAAATTTCTGCCTAGTGTTTTATATGTCTATTATTTTCCATACAAAGCCATAACTGCTTTCCCTCACCTCCCACAAATCCCTCATTCAGAATGAAACAGAAGCGGTTCAGTTACAAATGCTGCCCTGGCTCTATGTGGGCTGGGATGCTCTGCAATAGAAAGACATGGTGCTCAAGGGCAGCCTGTCCTGAAGCGGTTCTCAGCATTCAAAATCCACAGTGAATGACGAGTTCATTTTAATTCTTGAGCATTCTGCCTGAGGAAGTAGATCTATCACCCAACTGATCACCAGCAACTGAAAATTGCTGGTGCATATGTTTAAACATGTAGCCAGTCCTAAATAGCTATGTGTCACTGTCATAGCAGCATGCTACTGACACTCAAGCGCAGTCACTTGAAAAAGATATCAGACAAAATGATTCTTTCACATGAAATGAAACACAAAATGGCAAATTCCAGGAAATGAAAATAAAACACCTGCGATCTGCTATCCCATGGTACTGCGGGCTGAAGAAAATACCACTTGCAACTCTGAATTTCTCATTTTTTGGAAATGGACTTGACAGCTTTTAGAGTTTACTCTCAGGTACACAGCGTGCTGGAGAGATACAAACAGCATGAAAATGCAGTATGCAGGATTGCTGACAGAGAAACTCTGAGTCCAACAATTCACAATACTTCAGCTCAAAGCAGAGAAGTGAGTGCATTGTTCAATTGGGCATTGGTACTGGAAATGATGTGACATCGGGCTGAGATCCAGGGCATCTCATGTTTTCTACAATATTCTCATGGAAACAATGTATTTAGTGCATATATCAAGCCTCTGATAATTCCTTTGGGGAAATAATTTTCTTCATAAACACACTGGCAAAATTTAATGAGTGGACAAGTTCATGCAATACACATTTGATCTCTGGATTTGCCAGGTACTAATTGTCTTTTGTGAAAGGGCCATCTACTGCGTTAGACAGTGAAGAGAGCGTATCAGTTCCATACCTGAACCGGTGAGAGGGAATTGAGGAGATTCAAATCTATATAAATCAGGTTGCTAACTGGGTTTTTACCAAAACATCCAGTTCTGCTGATCTTACAACGAATCACACTTTAACTCCCAATTAGTACTATAGCCCATACAGTGCTAAAGTTTTCTGATCATGTAGAGCACAAGAAAATCAGAAAGTTATGCTAGACAATTAGTGCTTTAGAATTTGAAAAGTTAAAGAACAGAGAAATTGATATAGGAATGTAAGCAAAATTCATGGAAAGGTCTTAGGCAATGTAATAATCTGCAATTTTCCACTGTTATAAACAACATTCGTTGAAGTCTACAAGGTATCACATAAGCACACCAGCTCAGTTGATGTCTGTTTTCTTTACATCATGTTTCCAGCTTCCTAACTTTAAAAGAAAAGTTAATTTTCTTTCACTTCCAAAAGAAAAAAAAAAAATACAGAATGACTTCAAGGCTGGAACTCAACATAATAATATCTATGCCCAAGAGAATTGTTCCAGCCAAGTTGTGAACCTATGAAAATAATTGAGATACTATAATGAAACACTTATAAATTCAGCATTGCAAGAAGCAAAACTGCTTCTTTTCCCCCTCCCCACAGCCATGAAGTCATATTTCCTCACACATTATTCAGTGTAGTCATATGGTGGGTATCATTAGACTGCCCATACAAAAATCACTTCTTCATTGACATATTCTCCCATGCTGACTGCAAGCCACAAAGAAACTATAAAACACACTGAGACTGAAAACACCTTGAATAAAATTTACTAACTGTGCAACACCTTGGACTTCAAAAAAACACCGAAACTAAAGCACCTTGAGATCAGCAATCCTACAGAACCTTCACCAATATTAACAACATTTTTACACGTGGAATAAAAAATAAATCCTGCCTGGAACAGCATGAAATACACAGAGCAAGTAACATACAAGAATAAGTTGTTCCTCATTCAATTGTGCTAGCACGCGTGCAGCCAATAATCAGAAAAAAAAAAAAAAGACTGTGAGAGCTTAGATTCAATATAGTCTACATATTTCACCTCCATCAAAATTCAACCAGACAAAGATTTCATTCTCCATCATGAAATACTGGACCATACCTTTGTCTTCATGTCTACTGCATAATTTTCGAAAGTCTGGTTCTCCTTATTGTGTTCACCACCCTGTCCAGATCCTTCTGATCCATTGGAAGCTGCAGCCTAAAGGAGGAAAAAAAGTCAAATAAAATCGCTGATATACCTAAATGTAAGGATTAGCATGAACATACAGAAGGGTAGCCTGAATTCAGCTAAACCTCAGGTGGTTGATACATAAGATTTTCACCTCATTGTTTTGTCATGCAAAATTTCTGGGTTTTATCTCATAGCCACTCTCGTGGAAGTCTGTGAAAGTCTTAATAGGCTAAATCTACAAGGTGATGCTTATCATAATCTTTAGTTGACTTCAGAAGGCATTCAGGGTGCTCTGCAGCTCTCAGCATCAGAACATAGAGATAAGAAAGGAAATCAGTGCTCTGTCAAAAAGGCCTGCATATTCTAATGGAGTTCTCATCTGGAGTAGCTGCAGGAACAGATCTCATCACAGCACCAACTGCATTACCTGGTTTGTCTTCTCATTGCTAATTCATGGCATTCTCCTAAATGTCATAGTTCTGAAAAGATTGCACACTTCTGTAGTATCCATATTTGCAAATCTTTAAAATTAAAATGTTTTTCTTTTTAACTTTTCTTCATCTACAGAGATTTAAATTTTATATCGTTTACAAAAAACCATCACAAATAACATAGTATTTTTTCAGAAAATATCTTTTATAGAAGGCATAGTAAAAAGCTGTGTTTATTGTTTCAATTTTCCTGCTGGAAATCTAATACATTATTATAGATTTTGCATTAAGACAAATATTACAAATGACATCTCTGTTTACAATGGTTTTCCCTGTAAAAATGTGCTTGAAGAGTTAGCTGCTGAATGAAACAAGATGACTGCCACTGTCTTGGATGTCAGAAAATTTCTGGGCACTTTGCAAGAGCACGAACAGGAAAGCAGAGTGAATTCAAATGGAGTACACAGTCTTGAATCTATCGGCGCCGAACATCACAGACACTGTGAGTGATTTAAGTCCATCTTTTTTTAGCCTCTTCACCAGAGTGCAGTCAATTTTAACGCAACAGGCAAGAAATTGTTAGCATTTTAAATAGACAAACCATTGCCAGAACAACTTTGAAAACAACAAGCCTGTGCTGCAGAAACAGTCAAATCACATCCACATGTGCAAATGTTTTCTCCTCTGATACTACATTTTTCATTTAGGGCTCCATCCAGCAAAAGATTGAATGCTGGCCCCAAACCAGCAAACTACTTAGACACGTGCTTTTAACTTCAGTGCAACCAATGGCGTTAGTCTTGTGCTCCAGTCGAGAATGTGTTTAAATGCTGACTTGGATCAGACCCAGCAGCTACATGGGGCTGAGTGCACAGAACTCCACACGTCTTCTCTCAGTTTTCAGCTTCTCCAACATGTCTGCAGTCATGGAGAAGCATGCATTCCTTTGCCTTGTTTCTTATCACAGAAGGGTGTTGTGTATTTTACATTTGCAATCTGGAAGGCAGAGCCAGGCAACCTGTCCAAAGTTACATGAGAGAGCAAGGAGCTGAACCCAGCAGCTGTGAACATTGCAGCTTGCCTCAGAGCCTACAGAAAAGCCAGCAACTCCTTAGGTGTTTCTTTCAGAAAGGGAAAATTGATTTTAGAAGCAGCAAAGAAGGAGGCATAAAAATGTTTAATTTCTTCTTTGCCTCCGAATACCTGAAATAAGTGTTATTATTTACAGGCAACAATATGAGCTATGCAAATCAACATTATCTATTTCCTCTAATCATCAGACTCAGTCCCTTAAAGTAGCTAAACTTCTGCAGCTTCTCAAAGGGGGTTTGACAATTTCCAGCAGAAACTATGGGCTGTACAACAGTATTTATCAAATGAGTGCAGCTGCAAAACTGGATAAGGAACAACTTTCATTTGTTTATATTTTACTTCTTTTCCCTCAAATTTATCATCATTAGCTGAAAGCAGTATTTTGAAAGAATATAAAACAATGTCATAAAATGCTATGAAATGTTTCAATTGTTTTCCTTGGAGAAATGGGTCGTGGATTAATTGTGAAGAACAGTAAACCAAGGACATTAGGAGGATACAAACAGCTCAAGTAAGAGTAATAGCGATAAATCTGGAACATCTCTCTGTTCCAGTGCTTTAAGGTTCAATACACATTAGCAAAATAATACATGGTTCCCAAACTTGAACAAAGTACACACTAACAATCCATCAGAAAACCAATAGTCATTCAGCTTTGTGTTTTGGAGTAAACGAGACTACATAACGCAAGAGGCAAAAAGGATGCTTGCTGTGTCTTGTAAAAGTTTTATTAAAAACTATTGCTCTTGGATTTGAGTCTCTTCTTATTCTTGACGTACATACACTCCTTCCTTTAGGGGCTAACCAACAAGCCTACGCTCTCTAAACATTTTGAACACTGTATATCCAAGAGTTGCCTGCTCATGCAGAACAAGAATTTTAGCAACACCTCATTATTCCTGAACCGTGGAGGTCACCAAGAGAAGCAGAACTGGCAGCCCCAGGGTGACACAGTACAAATGCAGCGGTGCAAATGCACTGTGCTTTTACCTTATTGTAGAAAGTTCTGGAAATAATGACTTCAAGCTTAAATTAAAACCACTAGCAAGTCTATGTTTTTATCAGAACCGTGTATCTAGAAGTCTGGTATTTGGAAAATATCACAAAAGAAAATATTATTCTCTCCAAGTCTGTCAGAAAAAGAGGTTTTACAAGCAAATGTCACAAAAGCAGATTAAAACTTTATCTGGTAACTTAGCTCACATGGCTGCTAATGATGAGAATTGTAGATCACACCAAAAGCAATCTCCCAATTTTGTTTATAATTAATGTTAATCTATTTCGATTATAATTAACATGGACTATTTAGACTGTAATCTCTTCAGGGCAATGTCTTTCTCATTGTGCAAACTTACAGCATTATTTGAACATTTATTAATAAAATAGTAATCACATTAGTTACCTTTTTAATTCTATCTAGCTTTAACAGTGCTCGGCTAAGCTATTCTGTGCTTGTAACACATCTTTCCTGTAGCTTATCAAGACATGCACAATTGTCACAGTCAACAGCCAACAAAATCTTGCTGATTTTTTTTTCTTTTTTGCCAAAGTACAGTGCTGAATTATGAAAGACTTGTCACTGGTTCCACTTTCAGCAGGCAGCCTGTTCCAGTTCATGTCTGAGCCAGCAACCAGCCAGAAGGAGCATCTGCCCTCACAGGCATTTATGGTATATGAGGTTTCCAAGGCTTCCTACAGGAGGTCTTCCTATAGCAGCCAAGGTCTTCAAGAGTGGATGAACTCTCCAGGCTATTTTATGGCTCCAGAATTCACATTTAGTATATCGATATGTAACCATCCACAATAGTTACCACATGTTTATGTCTAGGAACAAGACCCAGTTTGGAAATGCTTTGTTTGATTAATAAAAAAAATAAAAATAAAAATAACACATGTGCAAACAATATTCTGTTGTTCCATGCTCTTGGATGTTGCTGCATCAGCTTTGAATTTATTTATGCACACACCTGTACAGCTTTTTCCCTAGGACACATATACAAATTTGTGGCTGGAATGGCTGATCAGCTTTGCAAAGCGACAGGAGCACTGGTGGGAGCTGCAGCCCACTAGCCTAAATAAATCTGCAGCTGCCTTAGGGTTCAGGGAGTCAACACAGCTTCTCTTGCAGCCAGTAGTTTAGGGAATGCTCTCCTGTGTGCTTTTAGGGAGAGAAATTCACATCAGAAGCTGGTCTGAGACTGATTTTGGCACTTTGTATCAAGAATTGGTAGCTCTGCTCCATGAGAGCTCGTAGATAAATTCCCAGATTGCCTCAAGTGATTTATATTAAGAGAGGGTGTAAAAAAACCAGAGATCTGTTAACTAGTGGATGCCAATATCCATCAAGAAATCTATCATCTTGATAATCAAACACTTACAGAAATACTGAGTGCTGAGAGATACTGCCTTTATTTAATTAACTTTTATGAAAGTAAGCATTTTAAAACAAATCATTAGAACATCTCAAAAGCTGCAGAGGGAAAGTAAAATACACCATAACATATGCTGGAGTTATCCATTTTACGGGACGCAGATGTAAACTAATTCATTTAGCAGCTACACTGGAGTAGAAAGCAACCTGAGCTGAACTGAGCTGCACAGCAGGACACTGACAGCAGCAAAGAACAGAGCCCACCCCTATGCCAGGTTGCAGCCAGCTTGTGCTCTACTCAAGTGTGAACTAAAACTGAATGCGGGTCAAGTTCATCCTTTGCAATGTGCCAATAACAGGAGGAACACCTCCTGCATCTGAGATCCATCCACCAAAGGCTGCACCTTTTTGCTGACAGCTCTCCTAAATGCACTGTGAGCATCTATCTTCTGGTTCTTGCTGCTGGCAGTCTTGGATCCTCTGAAGAAAATTGTGGTGTTTGAACAGTTTGTGGGAAACAAAGCATCACTGTGGACTTGAAGAGCTTTTCCTGCAATGCCATGAGAAGGAAAAATCCTAGATACCATAGGATGTGCTTTCTTTTTTCTGTACCTGCTAGTTCTATTTCTATGCGTCTTATAGTCCCTACGATAGGAAGAAATGTCAGTCAGCAATTTTTGGCAGGGATTATCTTTTACTTGTATTGCAGATGACTGAAAACTCAGACAATCACAGAGCAGGCTATGCTGGAAACTAAAATCAGGAATGCAAACCTGCTGAAGCCAAGCAGAATTTTACTTGCTGAAGCCAAGCAGAGTTTTACATGCTTCAGCTAGGCCTAAATTTCAGTCCAGAAATAATACAGCAGAACTCTCTTCTTGCCCACAAAATCCTTTAGAAAAGATGGTGCCTAATCAGGTGTTTCTGAAGACCTTTGCAAAAGCATGGTTCTGTGTCCCCAGCTGAATGATTCAGTCATCAGAAAAGGTTTTGTTTCTGTTTCCATGGTAAGGTTTCTGGTTGATTGTTTGAAGACATTGAGGTTTGCTCCACATCACATCACCAAAACTCAGCCCTTACAGCTATCCCAGGTCAAGGTGACATTGCACATTGCCACTGGGTATCATGGACCAACCCTGTAAGAATTTTACTGCAGTCCCTTCTCCTAACATGACCAGTAAATGTGGATGGAAAAAAGAAAAACATTCCTTTGGGCATCAATTCTACCATACAAATTGCACCACAAGTGTTTGAAATTTTTAATTAAAAAATTATTGAATTTGGAAACAAGCATAAATATCACAATAGTATTTATTTTACACTAGTGTTTTTATGATTCCACTTTAACTAGAATGGATTCAACCTTTCAGAAGATTTTATGACAGCCTTAAATTGTGTCAGAGCTCGGGAAAAACTACAGGGCTACCAGCATCTGTTCCAGAAAGGTCAGGCTCTGACTTTGTAGAATCATAGAATCATAGAGTAGCTTGTCTTGCGAGGGACCTTACATACCTTAAAATCTAGTTCCAACACTCTGCCACGGGCAGGGTTGCCACCTCCAGTGCAAACTGCCCAGGTACCCATCCAGCCTGGCCCTGAATGCCTACCAGGGATGGGACATCCACAGCTTCTCTGGACAATCTGTTCCAGTGCCTCATTGCCTTCTGAGTAAAGAGTTTCCTGCTAATATCTAATCTAAATCTGCCCTCTTTCAGTTTAAAACTATTCCCCCTTGTACTATCACTATTAGACCATGTAAAAAGTCGATCCCCCTCCAGTTTATAGACTCCCCTCACGTACTGGAAGGCCACAATGAGCTCTCCTCAGAGCCTTCTCCTCTCCAGGCTGAACAAGCCCTTCTTCCTCAGCCTGTCTTCACTGGAGAGGTGCTCCAGCTCTCTGATCAGAATGGAAGAAAAGGTAGTAAATAGGTAACTTTTGAAGAATCTGGAGAATGGAGAATGAACAGGATATTGAGAAGACAGACTACCACGAAACAAAACGAAGCAAGGCAGATGACTGATCAAAGAGAGACCCTGAAGAGATGGTCCCTGGGAATGATCAAAGAGGAGAAAGGAGGTGCATGAGAGACTGAAGTCATCTGTTATGAGACAGTGATGAGATAACGGTTGAAATGGTATATATATGTGTGGAAAAGGTGAGCTTGGGTCTCTACCTGTGGGGTAATAGCCCGGCATATATGCTGTTAATAATTTGAATAAAGCAAGAACCTGAGGTGCCTGTCTGATTCTCCAACAGTCTTTAACAGTGCCCAAACCTGCACCCAGTGCTGGAGGTGTGGTCACATAGCACAGAGCAGAGGGGACAATCCCTTTCCTCACCCGGCAGTGTTGGGCCTGATGCACCCCAGAAACAGTTGGCCCTTTTGGCTCCAGGGCACACTCCTGACTTAGATTCAACTTGCTGTCAAGTTCGTGCAATGGGGATTGACCATGGCACTCCACGGCCACCACAGTCCTTGCAAACACAAGGGCTGTCATTCAGGTATGGTCTCCACCCCGCTGAGACCTGGCACACCAAACACAGGGTGTTGGAATTATCTGCTGACCTGCTGAGCGTGGCAAAGGGGAAAACTGGGCAAGCAGAGCATTTCAAAAAGCCTTGCTGCAAGGACGAAGAGTTAGTGATGCACAGTCCAGTTGTAAGGGAATGATACTCAAAGCATGAGACTGGACAAATCTCTTACAACTTTCAGGCAAAGAGCATTCCTTGCTGTAGCTCCATGCCAGGCACCAATCCACATAAGGAATGGAGACAATTAGTTTATGTATGGCTTAGTTCTTACTCTGACAGACTGTTTTCCAAAGCATTCTCTGCAGCCACATTACCAAACGCTGCAGGGCAAATTCAGGCTCCTCCAACCACAGATCCTGACTCTCACTCTTCCCATTCCTTACACTTCAGCCATTGCTCTGTGATTTGCTGGGCATAAAGAAGATGAAACATGAAGAGTAATTTGGGATCTATTTCTTTCAAATAAAACAGAAGCTATTACTGAATTCTCCTGAAGGCTAGAAGAAAAGGGCTAGTAAAATTAAAAGGTTGAACATAATTAATGAATGCTAATTTAGAATTGCCTATCGTTCCAATGTCTTGGAAGCTAAATTTACAGCTGAAGAGGGCAGGTTGTATTCAGAAATGGGCTCTGGAGCGAGCTTCATGTGCACTGTGTCAAGCTGAGGGGAAAGATAGAGCTGTGGCTGCAGGGATATCCCTTCAAGTGTGGAGTGACGACACCTGCCAAAAGCCCCTTTGAGCAATAAGGTCAGCTGCAGTAAGAATAACACGTTAAAGCACATGGTTTGATTCCAGTTGTGCCCATCTGCATACATTTTATTCATTAGCTTCAGTGGAGTTTCTCTGCATTTAAGCATGTATTAGCAAAATCACAATCTTGCACTGAAAATTCAAGCAGACCACAGCTGGAAGCAAATGCAAAAACTTGCAAACAGAAAACAGAAAGTAAGTCATTAATTGTAAGGGAAAACATGACTAATGAGTTTAAATTAAATAATATTTGCATGATTTTAATTAGCAAGGATAATGTTTATTTTACTTACATAAAAGTAAAGTTCTGGATATATAAATTCCAACCTACATATTTCAGTTGCCATAACAACTTGATACATTTACTCTCTTGTGTCATTTTGTATTGCATCAGTGCAGCTTTTGTGTTTTTTTTTTTAACAACCAAAAAAAACCCAAACAACTACTTTGGTTGCTATGATAATACAATAATTTTTTTAATTGTCTTTTTCATATTTAGATCTTCTTAAGACCAATATACTTTCCCTACAAAGATGTTCACTGTGCAGTATGGGAATTTCACAGTACGGCAAGTGCTTGGTGCTGGGTTTGCCTGAAGTACAAAAGATATGCACAGCCATTCTGCTCATACAGTGATCTTGTTGCTTCAGTGGTCCCAACACCCCAAACCTGTGCATTTTCTGCTGAAAACCAGAAGTGAATTAAATTAGGGCTAGACTCTTCAGAAAGATGCATAGCCTATAGATTTTGGGCAGCAGTAGCAGTGAACATAGCTGCAGGGACACAAAGTACATTAGGACTACTGCAGTACTCCTGCAGTGCTCTCCAGGCCAGGAAGATACTATAGAGCATCTTCTACGGTCTGAGTTTTGAGTGGTCCTGTGTGGAGCCAAGAGTTGGACTCAATCATCCTTATGGGTTCCTTCCAACTCGGGACATTCTATCATTCTGATTCTACATTTCATACCCACTGGTGCAGTATGCAGTGAGCTAGGCTTTGCTTTTAATCAGGAGCAGAACTGATTCCTATACCCTTGGGCTCAGATCTTTCTACAAATCAAGCAACCAAATGCTATAATGACAGGATGAACAGAGAGGTTTAGGGTGGCTTTTCTCCTCCCCACCTCCAGTTAGCTGTGCAGCATAGCAAAGCCTGCAATTGCCCATTCACCTTTTCCAGCTCTGCAAATGGATCCATTTCAATTAAATTGCAATTATCTAACTGCTGATGTTGCATTTCTAGCTGGTTCCCTGTAGCAACCATAATGAGAGAGACTGTATTAATTAATAACAAGTGGAAGAAAAGAAGGTTATCAACAGTAGTCAACAAGGATTCACCAAGAGAAAAACATGCTTGACCAATCTGATAGCCTTCTATGATGTCAAGACCAGCTGGGTAGATGAGGAGAGAGCAGGGGATGTTGTCTACCTTGACTCCAGAAAGGCTTTTGACATTGTCTCCCATAACATCTTTGTGAGTAAACTTAGGAGGTGTGGGATAGACAAGTTGACAGTGAAGTGGTTTGAGAATCAGCTACTGGCAGAGCTCAGAGAACTGCATTAAAAACAGCATGGCCAGCAGGTCAGGGGAGGTTCTCCTGCTCTTCTGCTCTGCCCTGGTAAGGCCACAGCTGGAGTACTGTGTCCAGTTCTGGGCCCCTCAGCTCAAGGCAGACAGGGAACTGCTGGAAAGAGTCCAGTGGAAAGCCACAAAGATGATGGGGGCCTGGAACATCTCCCTTATGAGGAAAGGCTGAGAGATCTGGGTCTGTTCAGTCTGGATAAGAAAAGACTGAGAGGGGATCTTATCAATGCTTATCGAAGTCTAAAGAGTGGGAGTCAAGAGGATTGGGCCAGGCACATCAGCGGTGCCCAATGACAGGACAAAGGGCAACAGGCACAAACTGGAACATAAAATGAAAGTTCCATATGAACAAGAGGAAAAACTTCTTTACTGTGAGGGTGACAGAGCACTGGAAGAGGCTGCCCAGAGAGGTTGTGGAGGCTCCTTCTCTGGAGATAGTCAAAACCCACCTGGATATTTTCCTGTGTAACCTACTGAAGGGAACCACTTTAGCAGGGGGGCTGAACTCAATGATATCCATAGGCACCTTCCAAGTCCTACAATTCTGTGATTCTTTGATTGCAAAGAATGCAAGATGAGGAACTGCTTGGCAGCCATTGTTCTGTACCACTGGCATAGGGTAACCTCAGATTAGTGATAATGGGGATTTATGAATATAAAGTTAGAGATTTTGATGGAGAAGAACCAGTGCAACTGCTTTTGTGGATTGCCCTGGTCTTTGGGGGCAGCACTTCATTGAGTACTAACCCTGGTAGACTCTACTTCAATCAGGAGAGCAATGACAATTGCTTTCAGAGGATGTTTTCCTGTTAGTTCTCTGGAGAAACAAGAGTGTGCATATGTGTTATCGCACTTCTTTAGGACAAGCTCCAGCATGAAATTTTTGCTACAACAGGCAGCTTCTCTCTTTTTGGTTTGAGGAGGGCTTTTTAACTAGATCATACTATTTCTCCTTGTAAAAAGTATGCATACTACGTTAGAGTAAGAAAAATATATGAAGGATGCTCTGAAAGTAACATCTTCTGTTTTATTATGTTGGCCCACAATGTCACAGGTGAATGTTGGTGGTATGGCTTATGAAGCAAAGGTGTGTAATTAAATTCCTTCATGCGGAAAAAATTGCACCTGTTGACATTCATTAACCAAACAGTGGATGTCAGCACAGTGAGGCAGTGGGTGGTGCATTTCATCTCAACAGTGGTGACAGTGATATGAAAGACAAGACACAATCCAGACTGCCATGCAGATTTTTATGAGCATGGCAGACAGGCTCTTGTTCATTGCTTGTGAAAATGCATAGCTAATGGCGGTGACTATGTTGAAAAATAGTGTTTTGTAGCTGAGAATTTGCGCTATCAAATAGGGTTATTGAGCTCTTTGTTTCTGTTGTAGTTTCTCTGGAAATAAACTGGAGGCATTAACTTCAGAGCAACATATGTATAAGATATATATCATAGAACAACCTCAAAAAGGAGGAACACCCAGCAGGGCTGGGTACTGCATGATAAGCTTGAAGGGAATTTATTTAAACAGTGAATCACTCAGATAATGTGATTGAGTTCTGATTTATCTCATGATGCATTGCAGGTCCATAGGAGATGCAAGAATAGAAACCAGCCTCCTGTCTCCACCACTGGCCCACACAGTCTCTTTCCGTTTACACACACATCCAGGGAAATTACAGAGGAGAAAACTACTCACATTTAGCTTGAGATGAACTGAAACTGTTTTGTGTCTTTTCTTGCAAGAAATGGTGAATTTAAGTCAATCTACTCAACAGCAGTAATAAAACCAGCCCCATTTTGAGAACAGGACTGATATGTCACAAAGTGGTACTTAGGAAGGCTAAAGGTATTTTACACTAATGCAAGGATATAAAGCCAGTATTAAAGACAAGGCGGAAAAAAATAACTACAGAATCAAAACCCTGGAGAATATTGTAATGACTTCCCTTCTCAAGACAGTTTTGCTGGAAGCATCCTAAACCTTAGTATAAAGGATATTTGTTTTGGCCAGAGCCATAGGGAGGGGAAGTAAGCAGTGACTGCCTTTATGCTGGCAGGCTGCCTTGCCAATTCATGGCTCTGCTGAGCTGCACAATCATATATACTCATGCTGACATGCAAAAATACTGCAGCTAAACAAAACCTTCGGCAAAACACGGTGCCATTTCTCTTCATTCAGCATCTCTCCTACAGAGCATTCCAAAATGCTTTGCAAATAGATATATAAAAAAGGAAAAGGACTTAAAAGGTAGGTTAAGTGGAATGGCTCAGGTCATTTAACTGCAGAATACGTCATCGTGCTCCATAAATGATGATAAACAGGCGACAATGTAAAGTGAAAGGGAAAACAAATATTCCCCAAATGCTTTGCAGAATGCTGGGGCTCCATGGAGGTGCCTTACAATTTGTTTTGTGACCATAGCCATGAGTTAAATACTGGTTAAGGATTTGTCACTGCCTAGTGGAGAGATGGCATAAACCTGTGCTTTCATATGAGGACTCCAAGAATTATTAATGCTAGCCACTGACCAAGGTTACTACAAAACTATAGACCATGCAGGGTTTTCACCTTCTGTGAGCTTGCGGCTGTAGAAGTGTAGATGTGTAAGGGCAGCTGTAACTGCACTAAATAAACATCACTGGCAACTGCATCAGGAGTTAAGGAGTAAGTACCTCATACAGCAGGCAGCGCCAAGGGTGGCAAGGAGGAAGTCTTCGAGTCCATTTAACACTCCTGCCATGTGGCCCATACATGGTCCATGTTATTCACGCATGTCTCCCTTGGGTCCCTACAGGGACCAGGAGGTGTTCACAGCTGTCAGCTAAAACTGATTTTTCTTTACTTGAGAAACAGTGCCCTTGTCACAGCACACTGACACTAAGGTCCAGAAGACACTGTCGGAAGCGGAGCCTGGATGGCACAACAAATTCAGTCTCAAAAGAACTGTATCTGACTCTGCAACACTTTACACTAAAGCTGTCTGCTACTTCGTGCATTTGAAACATGTCTAGGCAGCCTAGATGTGTCTTGCTCTTCCTTGCTGGGCTGTGTGCACCATCAAGTTGACTGACTCAGGTGTAGGTGTACGTATGGGCTACAGGGATACTGGATGAAAAGCTTGTTTGAAAATATTTTCAGCATTGGTGAACATTTGCTTGAAATATCCTCAGTCATCTTTATGTACTAGTTAAATTTCAGGGAATAAAAAGGCCTTTTTTGAGAGAGGAAAATTGTAAGAATCATTCAGGGAAGCAGTTTGAAGCCTTTCTGAGGGAGCACAGAGATAACAGCAAGAACAGTACCTCTGCAACCCCAGTTCTCATTAGCAGGGGCTCCAATTCCAGTCCTGGTTGTATTCAGAAGCCTTGGAAAAATGCTGTTTGTTAATGTCAACAGCACGCAGCTCTGTGTGTTATTCTTTATATATATACCCTGTTCTTTGCAACCTATTATGTTATTAGCATGAGGTCAGCTTTGCATTTCACTAGCTTGTAACTGAAGCTCAAATTAAGCAAAATCATTTTCTTGATAGCTGTTTGTGTAACACTTAGTAAAAAAGTGTTCACAAGAGATGCCCCTATGAGCCACAGTCAGTTCTAATGCTGCATTTTTCAACACTATTGGTAAGAACATATTTTCTACTATTAAGACAAAGAGCTGCAATCAGTGATGTCATTTCACAGCTTGGAAGCATCACACTGCCTGTTTTCCTGGATCTGACAAACTACGAACTTTCCTTCACATATTTGTTACCAGCAATCTGATCACAATTCACAAAGACATTTTAAGCCCTTACCACCTTTTGGCTGGTCTGCAACAAAACACTGTTAAGCTGGGCACGAAGTCTCTTGTCTTTCCAAATTCACTGCAATTTGAACAATAAGCTGCAGCCCTGCTCTCTGCTCAGTGTTGAGCAAGGGTGCCAGAGCAGTCCTCTCCTCTCTGTGATGGCTCTCACAGAACAGAGCATCAATACAAGGAGCTTTGGTCCTCATGCAAGGGTCACCATAAACTGGGAATGAAGAGCAATCTATGGCAATTCTAATTCTCAAAAGTAACAGAACTGTTCATTGGGAGCACAGATACGTGTGTGTCAGGCACAATACCTAGGTGGGAACAAAAGCAAGGAAGCCAACTAAGAAATAAAGAGATACTGAGTTAAGAAACAGCATTAAGCACATATGTAACTGCAGAAAATCAGCTGTTTCAAGCAACAGCACACTCAGCATCCCTCATACTGAAAGCACTAGTTACAAGTTTTCTGCTGACGTAGCAGAGATACAATTGGGTGCCCTGGGAGCATTTGCTGTCAAAAAAGTACAGGATATCTCAAAAAAAAAAATACTTATTATATAAGTGGAGGCATATGTCTTTCACAAATCTTCCTACTCCTTAGAAAGAAACAAAACTTTCTGTTTTGTTACCTCTGTTTTTCTACAGAGTACCACAGCACCACAAAATGTGCGAGAAGACACCAGCCTGACATAAGGAATGACCTGAAATCACTCAGCAGATCCTTTCAGTCCTATGTATTGGAGTTAGCAAATTCCAAAACACAAAGATCAAACTCATTTTAGTAGCTCATTAAAATGATAATATTTAATGGTAACCATTGCTGTTTCCACAGAGTTTCAGAAGCCTTTTCCAAGAAAAGGGGCTTCAGATCCACCATGTCTGTTGCTCCTGACAATCTTTTTTAGCTTGTACAGCTGTTGTCTCTTTCAGAAAGTTTTAAGGCAGTAACTCGACTACCTGAAAGTGCTGAGCTACAAATGAAAAATAAACATAACAACACAGTGACAGGGCACAGTGTTTCAGAAATTCAGGTGGGCTCCTCAACAATTGTGCAGAGAATTGGGGAGCCTGGAAAACCTTCATAACTTTAGTTTGTCCTTTCAGCAAGAAACTTTATGTAGCTGCAACAATGCACTGAACACCAGTAGGGTTATAATTATATAGTATAAAGGCTGACCTCCTTACCAAAAAGCAGAAGGATACAGAGCAGCCAAGCAAAGATTGGACTGCTGAAATCATTCCCGCAGAACCATTAGTGGGTTCACCCATTTTTCCTCATCATTATTGTGTAGGTCTATGCAGGTTAATGAAAGAATGAGTTTCATCTAACCTGATATTATTCCAGTATCCCATGTTTACAGTACATAAAAAAAATTCAGTTTCAGAACTCATCTGTAAAACTAGTTTTATGGGGTTAGAGTTAGGGTTAGGGTGAGACTGCAGATATTCCAGCCACAGATTACATCTTCATGCTAGTACACAGTGATTCTATTCCATCAAACTTTCCACTTCACAAGATGACAGAAATTGGAGAAGAACAAACAAACAAAAAAAAGTCAAAAAAGTAATGATTGCTATGGCAGCAGCCACCTATCCTGTAGGACATAGGACAGCATTAAAGACGAAATTAGATAGTCTTGCAACTCCTTCTAAAGAGTTCATCAGCTTTGGAGATATTCCTCAGTTTCAGAAAAGTTCCAGGATATTCCAGGAAAGTTCCTCATTGAAAATGTAATGAAAATCTAAGGAAAAGATGTGGAGGTAAATCACAAAAAAAGGTACAAGACATGCAGAGTGGGGGCAGACAGTGACATGCTCATAAAGACAAATAGAGTGGTTTTGATAAGGAAATATGAAAGTCAACAGAGACTTATAACAGCAAGAGAAACATGTTTACAGAAATAAGCCCAGGAAGTGATCTCTGTACAAGGTTGTTTGGATGGGTAGATGGACTGCATAGGAGAAAGAAATGCGCTCCTACAGGTTCTTTTTAGGAAGAGAGAGAATGGATAAGAGTGAAAACCATGTCTTCTCAGAACACAAAGATCTAGACAAAAGCTTTATTCATGATCCACCTAAACCTTATAATAGAAAATAAACAGTAGCCTGCCTTATTTCTGTCCTCAAAACCAGAGGCAGTTTTCACCATAACCTGTACCAGCCTGATAGTTAAACACAGTCAAAAGCACAAAACATACAAGCTGAAAATGTATAAAGTCTCATGGTTCTTAGTCATGTCACTTGTAACTGTATTACAGGCATAAAACATGAAGAAGAAATGAGATTTTAGAGTCAAGTTTGCCTTTCATTTCCCAGTTTGTTGCCTTTGGGATTGTATTGTATTGCACTTACTGTTTGTGAAAACCTGCAAGTACCTGTCCCAGTTTATAAAAATCTAAACAAAGCAGGAAGGTTATTTTCTCTTACGTATGTATTTATCTTACTGAGCAGAGATATATGCACCTATCCAAGAAATCACTCTCCGGGTGATCTTTATATGATGCAGAAGTCTTGGGGTAATTTCTTTCTTTATTCTTGGGAACTATTGAAGAAACATTTTAATAAAGAAGTATTGGTAGACTGCAGAAATATATAATGGGCTCTTAAAACTCTCTATAGAGACCTGTGTCCTTTGTACACGGAGGGCAGTGAATTCTCTTGCTTAGTTGCTCAGATTGGTGAATGATCAGAATTAATAAAATTGTAAGACAAATTGCTCTGAAATATTTTTAGAGTGAAACTGAACTAGTGTAGAGTCATCCCTGAATATCAATTTACCAGAACCCTTACAGTTTTACAGGGCAAAGAACGGTATTTTTAAGAGTTGATGTATTTGTTTTTGCAGGTGGTAAAAATATAACTTCTCAGAATCTTATTAGAGACAATGAATTATATCACATACGCTTTGGAGGAGCCACTATCTTGTGGTAGAAGCCTGCTGAGACATTTTAATATTTTTAAGTAGGTAATTTTTTCAGAATATTACTCTCATATGACAACAGGCCTTGTTAAAGCATAATGTGTTTTGGAAAAGAAGATATAATCTTGCAAAACTGCAAGTGCTTTTTACTAGAAATATTTTCATTTACGGACTAGCGGATCTACAATTTTTGACCTTGATACACAGAATTGGAATTTACTCAATAGCCTGACATCAAAGCTTACCACAATGGAGACTCACTGCTTAATTAAAAGTGGCTAATGTTATATGTTGATTAATATTGAGTCACATTTTCATTGGGGAAAATTATTGTTTCTAGTCTATAGCAGCTGTTCTGGCCTGCTCCCAGCCCTTTGCAGATGCAATAACAAATCCCAGATCAGAAAACTGTCATGAGGTTGTTTGATAGGCATATTATATACATGTGAAAAGAATAAACAAATAAACAAACATGCTGTGGTGGATGTGACTTTCACCACTGCTCACCTTATTTAGCTTGCTTAACGCCAAGATCCTATTTCTGTTCTCCATCCCACTGATGCCAAAAGGAAACAACTGTTAAACTGAATAAAATTCCCCTGTCAGAAAGGACCTATCAGACCAGCGAGTCCTCTAAACTCTCATACAAGGCACACTAATGTGTTGGTGATGTTAAAATAAAAGTGAGAGGGCAACTAAGGAAAAGGCTGTTTGTGATCCTGTGTAAGTCTATGAAAGCACAAGTAGATGGCAAGAGCAGAAGGACGTCTGCCTCTGAGATGCTCAACAGGGAATAGAAATTGTCTGTTTAGGGAATGGCATGGCATACTCTATTGGGCTTCTATGGCAAGGTTTTGGTAGGGGAGGCTGCAGGGCCTCTGCGAGCAGGTCCCAGCACAGCCCCATGTCAGAGCAGAGCACTCCACTGCTCCAACAGCGACGCAATGCCGGGCAGAGCTGAGCCATGAGCGACGCTGGGAGCGCCTCTGGGAGAGCAGACTGGAAGGAGGGAAAAACTGCCCGACAGGGCAGCAGTGCAGCATGGAGAGCTCCCGCAGGAGCAGGCCTCAGGCCAGAGCTGCAGCCATGGAGAGGAGCCCGCGGTGGGACAGGAGGCCTGGGGGAGCTGCCGTCTGTGGGCCCTGTGCTGGAGCAGTGCCTGAAGGGCGGGCCCTGTGGTATGGAGCTGTGTTGGAGCAGTGCTTGGAGAGCTGCAACCTGTGGGAAGCCGACGAGGATCAGTTTGGGAAGGAGGGCATCCATGGGAAGGATCCATGTGGAGCAGGGGCAGAGAGTGACCGTGGAGGAGCATCAGAGACAAAGCATTATGGACTGACTGCAGCCCTCATTGCCCGTTCCCTGCAGCACTCAGGGGGAAGGAGGTAGAAGAGGGTGGGTGGTGGGAAGGTATTTGTAGTTTGCTTTTAGTTCTCACTGCTCTGATCTGTTAGCAATAGGCAATACATTACATTAATCTCCCTTAGCTGAGTCTGTTTTTCCTGTGGCAGTAATTGGTGAGTGATCTCCCCAAGCTTATCTCAACTCATGAGCCTTTTCTTCATCATATTTTTTCCCTTGTTCTGTTGAGGAGCGGAAGTAAAAGAATGGTGCTGAGCTGCCCATCACTGTTAAACCACCACACATGCATGCTGCTCTACTCTCAGCATCAGGCCTTCATCTAAAAACTCTCCTGTAGAAATTTAGGAGGAAGAGGAGAGAATGCCAAACTCTGGAGCACTTCTGTCCACAGGATGACATTGTTCTGCACACATATAACTTCTTAGTTCGAAATGAAAACATTGGCTGACCACACTGGAACACACTCAGAAGCAACTCTAAAATGACATTTAACAGACGCGCTGGCACTCAAGTTATTGACAAGCTACAGAACAGATAACAATTTATAAATAGAGACCCAGCATGGATGCCCAGTGTGGGTAAGACATTTAGCTGCAGCTACTCATAAATAAGGTTTTAGTAACACAGTGATTTTGCAGTCACTCATTTCTAAACATTAGTCAAACCATTTGCAAAGACAAGTGTATAAAATAATCTCCGCAAATGAAGCATTCCTTCTTATTAATGCATAGAAATTAGCATTGCCAAATTATTTTCTAAAAATAACCCTATAAAGTGAAGCTCCAGCATTGTTTTTAAACAATTATCTAGTTATGGGTGTTACACATTCTTGGGTGCAAAAAGGGGCATGACTGCAGCAGTACATGAACCAAGATGTCACCACTACTGTGCCCCTTAAAAAGAGTGCTGCCTTCTTGAAGGAGAACTCAGTGCCAAACAGAATTACATGGGAACTGGCTCTGGTACAAAATCAGCCCACAGAAGCAAACTACATTTGATCAGAGAAATGTATACTGTAGGAGCTAAATCTAGTGAAGAAATGCACACAAAATTGAATGTTTTGAACCCTTCTAATGAAACATTATGGTTGATCATACCTAACGACTCCTGCATATTAAGTATTGCTCAAACAGCATCAGATTTAACTCTTGGGAGTAAACCAAGCCATACAAATTAAGCTGTACCCAGTTACAGAGAAGGAAAACAAACAAAAATCCAAAGAGACTGAATTTTTATATGCACATATAGAAGGGTCTTGCATCTTCAAGTCTTTGAGACAAGCTGTTAGTGTGAAACAGATTAATGGTTTGATAATTGCGCCATGCAGAAGATTTTTAAGTAAGGGTTTTACTACTGGAACTTTTAACAAGCTGGCACTTAGAGGACAGAGAAGTAATTACAATGTTTATAATAGCTGAGTACAAGCATAGCAGTACCCAAGCAAGCAGGAATAGGAGGATTCATTTTGCACGCTGCAATTGGCTGTCTTTGCAAAACAAGCTTCTTAAACATAGGAAATGCATGGAACAGGAGGAATTAAATGAGGAGCTGGAATCTCTGGAGACCATCCTGAAGGGACGATATCACACTGAGCTGAATGTAGATTGTGCACGTGAGATCAGTGTGTGATGACCAAACTTGCACAGTAATTGCAAATGATTCGAGTTCAATATGCTGAAAGTATCTGCACCATATGCCCTATAAGAAAACAGTCTTTCCATGCAGTGGTACAGGGACAAGCAGACCTTCAGCTACCAGATTTATATGTGAGCCTAACAGCCAACTGTTCTTTTCTTTCACCACAATTTCCCTCCAGAATAAAGGTCAAACAACTGCTGACCAGAAATAAGTTGCACTGGACATTAAACTAACAAGAACAGAGGTTAAAACAAGGTAAATTTATGTGTTTTAATGAGCCTCTGAAGCTGAGCACAAGCCTGTAGCTTCAAGTACTGTTACTATTGTCATAGAGCAATTCAATTTTTGTTTTACCAGATGGATACTTCCATCTAGGTAGTTTTATGTTCTCCATTATTGCATTTTCTGAGCATCTCATTGTTTTAATTGCATCTACCTACACAACTTTTTAAGTGAGAGGCATCCTTTATCTAGTGATTCTTCAATGCCATGCAACGTCCTGGGAGGGTAGAAGACTTTTTCCAGGGCAAGTGACCATTTGCTAAGCAGAGGAGTCAGGCTCAGCCCTGCACACCCCCTCTCAGACACCAGGAACCTGCTGACCTCAGCTGCACAGTTGCAAAGCTTTGACAGCAGAGGTGAGTGCCTTTCCCCAGTCTTATCTGTAACTGGGTAGGGTGAAAGTACTCTTTGGAGCAGTGGAAGACCTCAGCTTAAACCAGCTGAATCCCTGTCTCACAGTTCCTAGGGGAGAAATCAGTCCTCCCTCCACTGGGGACAATTTAAGAGCCCTAACTTCAAGAAAACACTCCCAAGCTGTGAATGCTGGTCTTATAACGCTTGGTCCAATGAAGTAATGAAGCTCTTTGGCAGCAGCCAAATTGCAAACAAACCCTGTCTTCATGATTTCCAGCAGCAGATTGGGCACATCCCCAATCAGCATGCTAGCTGCAGTGAATACTGTGCTGAATGTTTATAAAATAAGGTAATGCTGGGTTTCCCAGCACTGAGCACTTTCTGTGCTTCTAGTCCAAACAAATTAAGATTAGACTCGCAGAACAGCTAAAGCACCCATTATACACGCTTGCCTTTTTCTTACTCTTCCCTGAGCATCTGCTCCTGGACTCTACTACGTGGACAGTATAAATATTCACTTGGTTTAAGTCAACACAGGTTTTTATTACTGTGACTTGAAATGACTCAGCTTAAAAGTAGTTGAGATCCTCAGACCTCTGGAGACATGTTATCTTCCTACTGTCAGCTCTCCACAGCCATCTTCTCAGGGTAGCTACCTGGCATTTGGCTGTTTCCTAAAGGAGCATGTCTGGAGCATATCAATCAGCTCAAAGCCTGAGCACTATCAGCATCCACAGACTACATGTTCCTGGCATACCTTCACAGCCTGCCCAATTAAGTGATCTCAGAACACGCTTTGTCTGCTATGTGCCACCAACCCTTGAGCTGAATGTGGCATCCTGCTTGTTCTAGCATTCCCCCGTATAGAGTTTAAGAGGAATTAACATAAAACTTCTGTGATAGTGCCCTACACGTTTAGAGTAGGTATCTTACTCTTTTCTGTTGAATTCTGCCTCTTCCAGATTTGAATATATATGTGGTGGTGAAGGGATGAGAGAAGAACAGGGAGAAGGGCTTTGCATTTCTGGCTGTTCAACACTGATGTGTGGAACTTGCTGAGGATGGAGGATTCCACCCTCGTGTATGCCCAAGAAAATGTAATATGCTATACTTAAACACTCATCAGAGCAGAAACAAACACAAATCTCTTCCCAGCTAATCAATTTAACCTCTAAGCTACAGAGTCACGTGTCAGCATTCTGTCTCAGTAAATATTGAATTCCACATAAATTGGAAATGCCACAACAAGAAAAAGCAAAATAATATCTGCTGGTGTAATGCTTAGCGCACTGTCATGAGTGGCAAAAGAATCATTATCAGCTCCTCTCTGGCTAAGAAGTGAATATAGATTTCCCACATCCTTGCAGAAGACTCCAAGTAAATAGTGTCTTCATAAGGAAAGTCGTATCAGCAGTGCTTTGATGCACACTGCAAGAGAAGTCTACTTATGTCCTTAAATACAGAGATCATAATTGTGAACCTTAACTGGAATAAGGTACCAAAGTCTTAAAGAGGTGGATTTTAAGAGAATGGCATCTTGCCCCAGTTCTGCCATTTATTATTGTTAGCTTATAAGTTTCTTTTGTCTTTTGTGGACCTCAATTTCTTCCCATGTGGTGCACTAGAATATATGGTCTTCGATATCTTGACATGGCAAGATGCCTCTGATGACCACAACTCCTGGTTCTCCTTTGTGACTCTAGTTCTTTAGTTCCACTCTCATGATCTCACATATGGTCCTTCAGAGAGAATCCAGAAAAGCAAGGAATTAAAATCTGCTGCTCCCAAATCCAGAGTTAGTATTTTCACCGGCAAACAAAAATTGCAGAGCAGTTTCCAGGAAATTCTTTGCACACAAGTGTAGATACATATAGTGTCTGTGCTGTCAAGACTATTGCCTTCCACAGTACTACAAGGCTTTTTGTTTTGGAAGCTAAACTGTTTTGTACCTCTGACTACAGTTCCTTTGAGAAGAGCCAAAGCCAACTAAATATTTTCTTTTCCCAAAGAGAATGCTTTTCATCAGGACCCGGCATTTGTTGCTGCATGAGCATATTACCTAAAATGATAACAGCGGTGAGGAAAAGCAGGTCATGAAGGTCATTTTAAAAGAGTGAGAGAAAGAAAGGCAGAGAAGCCATCAACTTCTGTTATTATATGTGACAAGTTAAACACATCTTTAAGTGCTCTTTGGAACAGGAATGAATAAACTCTTCTCTATGCCTTCGGTGGACTGAACAGAAAATAATAGGTTCTTACTGCAGTTAGGCAGACTCCAGTTTGTCATCAGGAAAGACTTTCTAGCAGTGAGGGAATAAATTACCTGGAAAAGTTGTGGGCTCTCCATCATGGGAGGTTTTAAAGAACAGATAAGACAAGCATACGTCAGGAACAGTTCAAACAGAGTTGATCTGCCCTACAGCAAGAGAATGGACAGCAAGCTTTTTTTAAGCTGTTTTTCAGAGCTATACTTGGAATTCCTGCACCACATCTAATACGTTGGACTTCTTCATTTATTACCTGATACGTCACATTCCCTGCTTGCTGCCTGTATATATGGAACAAGTAAGAGCCTTCAAAAATAGAGCCCAGTAAACATTTTAAAGGATAGTGAACTTGCCCCAAAACACAGCTGCATTGATTCTAAAACAATCTACTAATTAAAGTTGATTTTGTCAACCTGGATTTACTGAAGGGAAGACAACAGGGAAAAAAAAAAATCCATGTATATCCTTCTTTCTTATTCCTTAGCACCCACCCACTGAAATTATTTTCGTCTATGGTATTTACAGTCTTGCTAGATACATTACAAAATATATTTAGTCTCCATACTGGGTGAAATGCAAAATAATGTGATGGTAGGAAATACTGCATCTGGAAACACTGATGCCATCTATCATCTTAATAAGTAACAAAGCAGTTAGTAGTGGAGTATAAATCAAAGACCTTGTTTAAATGCATGCCAGAACATTTACTGATTTCATGAGGGGCAGGACTCCTTCAGGGTCAATACCTGAACAGTGCAGAAAGTGAAGAAAGTGGTGAGAACAAAAAAGCAGCAGCAATTAACGCTGAATCCCAGCAGGTTTTTGTTAGTGCCACTGTTTGTAGTGTGCTATGTGAGGTCATTCACGCTAATAATTTGGATGCCACTGGTTCTGACACATATGGTGAGCTAATATATTCCCCTGAGTTTTCATATGCTTTTTCAAAATTACCATCCCTGAGTTAGGAAGATGTCTGTCTTCTCCCTGAGAATGACAGGAGTTTGTAGGATGGATTGTGACCCTTCCATCTCTCTTAATTGCTGAAGATCCAGTCCCAGTAAGCTGTAAGATCCGGCTTCAGTTTAGTACAGACCACTATGGTGACCGCATATGACAGGAGAATGTTTAGAGACCAGCCATCTCTGTGAAACCAAGGAAAATCTGCACAGTGCTGCAAACAAAAAATCTGAAACGTTTTCTGTTATCTAAAAGTCAACGTTTCTGGAAAAGCAAATATATCAACACAAAGGAGGGATCACTGGATACCTGACCTGAACAGTGAAAGCTGTTTTCCTTTTTTAACCAACAAATAAGATTGAAACAAGTATTCAAGAAAAGTACCAATTTGTATAGAAAATTAACAACAAAACAGCCAAGGAAGGTTTCATTTGGAAGTAAGGCATGTAAACAGTCTGGCTTCTGAACTGAATGGGATTTTATTGCAAAGTAAAACTGCATGAAACAAGGGATGTTTTTTCTTACTACATTTAGGACACGTAGAGGATGGAGAAAAGGAAAAGACAAAACCATCAGTTCCCATAAGGAATTGACCATGAATTAGAATTTATGTCATATGTTAAATTATCCAGCTACATTTTCATAAGGAAATTCTCATAGAAAGCAACATACTGCATGGGATTTGTACAGCAGCTGGTACGTTCAGCGTGTGCTATTCAGTTCTGATTTGAAACTGCTCATAGTACGCTTTGCTGTCAAAAGGAAAAAAACAAAAGCCTACCCTTCTAGTCTGTTTTGCCTGAAGTTTAGCCCTTAAAAGCATACATAGGTATGTTTATTCAAAGGGACTTAACACTTCATGCTCCCATTACATAGTTTATTGGTAGCTTGCAAATTTAAAATACACTGAATACCCCGTAGCTTGTAAGGGTTATTCTAGTTTCTGAACAATAGTTTTCAATTGTTTTGCTTCAAATTAGAATACCATTTTTGTAAAGCTAAAAAAGTTTGGAGTTAGTCCCATATATCCTTTGAATATTAACACAGAATTCGGAGTTTAAATTCCCTTGGACAAAAGAAGGAACTGACTCTTAGAGAGCAGTGAGGTTAAGGAAGGTGGGGCTGAGGTTCAAATATTTTGATGAGGTTGGAATGAAAGGAAAGTGTGTGATCCATTGTCTTTTCAGACACTTCAAGAGATAACATGCTGGAATACTATTACACCATTTTAAAGCATACAGCTTTGTGGGGGAAAAAAAAAAAAAGCCAGAGATCAGCTAGTTGTGTCTTCCGGCTGGGACTCAAATGTTAAATCATTCATGGGATATACCCTACAAAAATGTTAAGACTCATTTGTTCCGATTTCACTCAAAGCCTGAATGCTTGCTCTCATTAATGCTGGAAGCTTCTCTTGCTAACTAATTTTTACAATAAATTTCATCATTTCTTCAAAGAGTTTTGTTCTAGCTGTCTGCAATTCTAATTTATCTTTTTAAAGAATCATATATAATATGTCATGTATAATTACAATTTTTTTTCTGGGTTTTACATTTTTAAAAAGGAGGAAAGCTCTTTAAAATAAATAGTGACACTTATAGAAAGTGCTTTGGGACTCCTATTAAAATTCCTCTCTCTCCATAACAAAAATGGAAATTTTTATATATTTCCTTCATCTTTGGTTCTGGTCAGGAGATTCTGCAGTTCATATCCACTCAATTTCTGTCTTGCTATTTAAGAACAGAACAATTCATTCCTTGATTTTTTGTTTATTTTGGGGTGTTGTTTCTTCTATTTGGGGATGAGAAATATTGTTTGCTTGTTCTTTGAAGTACAAACACGTGGCCAGACAATTGGGTTAGACTGTTAATTCAAGTAATAATCTTGAGGAAGGCAGAGACAGATAAGAGCCCGTGGTGATAAGGAAAGATTTTGGATCCTTCCACTGGCTACAGAAGAAGTACAGGAGTACAACGTGCTTCTATAAAACTATTTCTCATACAGAGATTATTTTGGTTGATGTCTATGTGCTCTTGAGCTACTGAAACGTACAGCCTAATGCCAGTCCTACACGTGGAAATGCCTATTACAATTTTTACACATGATACAATCATTAGAGTATCAATAATTTCAGCTTTAAGTAGCAAGTAATGGAGATTTATTCCCTTTTGAGGGCAATCGCACATGCCACATATCAGGTAAGATGCACCAAGAATGAGAAAAACGTTTTTTCTTCTTCTTTGACAGATGGCAGTTGGAAGGATGAAGAAGTTAGAGACATATTCAAGGTCAGAGAGATAACACTATACATCTTCCAAATCCTAATCTGATTCTTTAATTAGGGTCACTCTTTCAATCTTATGTCATTGCATGGCATTTGTCAAGCCTGAAACATCTCACTCATACATATATTTTCATTCTTAAGCTGCCCAGTTACCTCTTGGTTTTTCTGAAGATTTTCATAGCCTGTAGCAGGAGATGTTGTCTTCTCCCATTTCTCTGCAACTTGATTTGCTTCTTCTATCTTTTGCTCATAGCTTTTCTGGGAATTTAGCAGTGTCACTTCATAAAACTCTTGAATATCTGTTTGTAAAGAGAAAAAAGTGAAAGGCATTATTTGATACACTGGCATTGAATCCTTGGTGTTTATCTTTGGCTGATACATATTTACAAATTTTCAGAAGATACATCATAATGACAAACACATATAACACTTCTAGCAGAAAGCACTGACATGCAAATTTGTTTTCTAAAATGTCAGTGAGATTCTTGAGGCACATTCTCATTTTTAAAGAGGTTCTTAAAAATCATTTCAAAGTAAAGGAATAATAATTATCAAGTGAGATTCAAAGAACATACTACATGTACACCCAAACAATATAGGTAGAACAGACCTAGCAGAGGTATAGATAAGACACAGATAATTTTTATGAATAAACTAGAAATTTGCAGATATAAAATACCCTAAGAGAAGCTCATCAGATACGTGCCCCAGGCATCTGGTCCACACTTCAGCTCCCTCTGCAGGTGCATTTGGGATATTTTATTAAATAGGATGCAGAACTTGAAGGAACATTTTGGGGGTTAATCACTTCAATCACTTCACTTCAGAAATGACTAATTAACATTGAGCTTCAGCCAAGGATAAGTAACAAGCCAGGTCTTTATATCCTGTTCAGGTGTTTCAGGGAGAAAGATTACATCTACCTTGATACCCTCTGGGACTTCCAAGGCAGAGTTATTATAAAAACTACCATGGTTTCAATAAGTGCCTCCTTCTAATGACTGCTGTCTAAGGTGTAAAGAATGGGGGAAAGGCATAACTCTCAACAAGTGTCAGAGAATGCAAAGAAGGAGGTGGAGAAACCATTCTGGGCTTAGGTAAATAAATTAAAGGGAAAAATCAAGTTTATTGTAGTCACGTGATGTCTTTATAAACAATTGTTACTGTGTTTTTCATTTTATATTTAGTGAGAAATGTCTCTTTGTATTTTACCTTGAATTGGATTGATTTAGAAGTAGTTCCAAGGTAACCAGACAATCAAAGAAAAAATAAATCTTAGCGAAAGCTGTGATAAATCTATTCCTGATGTTAATTAGGACAATGGACCTCTCTGGATGTTCCAGCAGGCCTAAAGGAAAGAATATGTTCCCCAGGAAACCTGTTTAGACCAGAGGAGAGAACTCTTCCAGCATTAACCTTAAAGCCTGTCTGGCTAAGAGGAAAACATTGGGGTCATGCCTGAACTTCAAAGGCAACCATAGATTTTGTCATATAGGGTCAGATCCCATGTCTGGGCCAGGAATGCATCATTTCTAAGTACAATAAATAACCTGCCACAGGAATACATCTGCATTTTGCGTTATAAGCTGTCTCTCATGATAGGAGACTGAATTGGATTGCATGTGACAAACAGAACTGAAGGGGCAGGAAAAAGCACACAAAAAAAAAAGAGGGACACGGCAGAAACACCTTGGTTTTCTGCATCTTTCAAAGGTCAGTCAAAAGAAGTCAGCTGCATCTGTCCTCCTCCTCCCATGAAGTCTGGACAGATCTCTTGGAGCTGCTCTTCCCTCTTTAGTAACAACTCAAACTGAATTTTCCTTCTCTTTTTTCTCTTTTTTCCCTCCAGCCTTAAGGCTTACTATGTATTCTATTTCTCATGTACAGTGGGATAAATTCATCAGAAATTTTAATTTTAATATTAAGAACAATGATCCAGAGAAAGTAGATACTCTCTATTTCACAGTTAATAGACTTGCTGAGTGATACAAACCAAATTGTTTGTAAGAATTTATATTTCATATTGCTAAGAGCATTTAATTTCACCATTAACGTTAGGGCGCACTTTTAAATTGAAAAGCTGTAGGACAGTTGGCATGAGAATGAGAGTTCCTCCATTCTCAGTGAGGGGCCATCGTTTGAATGCTCATAGAGAAATAGTAAACAGATGTAATACATGGTTCATTTCCAGCTCAGTTTGTGCAGCAACTGAAAGTAAAACATATCTGACTAATATGTAATTATCTCTAGATAAATACTTTGCAGAAATAAACCAGAATTTGCCTTCTGGCAGTGGTATTCTGCTGGCTTAGCTGTTGTTATCAGAGTATTAATTGGGTTGATGGTAGTCAGTTAAGAAACAGCAGGATGGTGCTTTTGTTCCAACTTTAAAGACTATCTTGCCCTAGCATGTTCATTAAAAATAGTGTGAGCCATATTTGCATGTGGATGCACATGTGCAAAACAAATACAAAAAGCTGTCTCTTCATAAAAGTCCTTATCTGTTCCAAGGAGGTTGTAGGCTTTTTTCACTGGAATAATGATCATTGGTGTGCAGAGAAGAGCACTTCGAGTGTACTTACACAGTTACAGAAGAAAGCACAGAGGATTCACTTTATTGGCTGCTTTTTTATTCCATAAGCTACAATTGCCAATTCTATTGAACAAGGGCAGTCAGTGACTTGCACTCAATCAAAGTAAGCGTAAAATAGGATGTGTAATTTGCTCTGAGTAAAATCTGCTCTACCAAGTGATCTCCATTATGTCAGGGATACAATCAGCTTCTAGGAGGGAAAAGCAGCTGAATACTACCAAGGATGGGAGAAGAAGTGTAACAGAGGTGATGGGATCAAGCAGGTGTAGAACTGAGTTTCGAGCAGAGGTCGTAAAAAGGAGTGGTGAGAGCATGATGGCTGCAATGTGAAATGATCAAAAAACAGTCTGTCTGATGGTGAGGACTTACAGAAAGATAATGCAACAAAAAGACTGAAGAATTACACAAATGAAATCTCTATCAAGTATTTATTGGCACTATTTTCGCTCCCTTGCATGAAAACAAGTTCAGGTTTCATTTAGAAATGGCAATATTACTATTGGTCAACTGAGTAAGAACAAAACATCTCCCTTGTTTTGGTATCAGTGAAGCATTTCAACCCTCTCAGTTACTCCAAACATTTTGCCAAGCAGTGAATTCATGTTTGTTTAAAGTGTCTGTGAATCTCAGCGGATTTTCAGTCCAACTGAATTTGTACATTTGCTTCTTAAGTGATGACTTACTTTATTTAATAAGCTCTTCTTGATGTACCCTTAGCCTTGCCCAACTGTTTTGTCAATTTTGCTGCAGAAATATAAATTGCACAGAAGAAATTATATATAGTAATATGAAGTAATCCTAAGGACACTGTGACACATTTTATTTTTGATCATTCCATCCCTGGTAAGCAGCGAAATAAATTTTATCTACATCAGCATGATGGAAAACACATCAGTATCACTACATAAATGCCCATGGACAAGTACAGTGTACACCAGTGTGTCTCTGCTCTGCAGGTGAATCCCAAGGACACCCTTCTCCTTCTCCTACATACCTGAGCAAGAATGAGCGGGATCTAACCCTTATAAGATATGCAAGGGAGGACTTTACTGCAGTTTAAAAAATACATATTAATCATTTAGGCTCAAATTTGAGTTGTGCTTACTCTTAACTCACTTTTTCTTTTATTTAATTTAAATGATGATAATCTGGACAAGATTAATAATTGGAGAAGACACAATGACCTACTCGGATAAAAGAGCGACCTTTCTTTCAGCCAGCAGCTGCACAGAAAAAAACATGTGATCAGACAAAGCTGAGCAGGCTGCCTAACCTGGGCCATTTCTTCATTTTAAGTGGTGGGTTCTGCAACCCTAAGACCATTGTCTTATGTCTCTGAGTGCTGTTCCTGTTCCGATTTATATGCATGACAACAACCATTCATTAGAGGAAAAAGTTAAAACTCTTGCGGCAAAGGGGTTAAACAATATGAAAAGGCAAAAGTTTTGAATAGCCTAAACTACCTTCTGTCTTCTGTGGCTGCTTTCACCAGCATTCTAATGAGAAAAAATAAGATAAAGCAATACAATTCCTCATTCATCTCTAAGCACTTCAGCACCAGAAAGATAGAAGTAAATTGAAGGGAATTCAGACAAAGACAGATGATTAAAGGTCTGAAGAGGACTAACTTTAGGGAAAGATTAAAGGAAGAGAATAATAATAACATGCACTTTTATATTTCTACTCATTTCTGTGCAAAACAAACATTAAGAACCATATGACATTGGCTGACAAAATTGCACAAGGCCTCAAAGAGAGGCATACCAGCAGGATTGAACTGTGCAGACCCACAGGTGAGCACACCAGGTGTATCGATCCCTTTGTGATCAATAATCCACTTGCAGTGTCTTCAGAATCACTAGTGGATTCAGGACAATGTTATTTCTTTGTTTAAAAAGTCCACTTTGCAGAAGCAGAGAAGAGTAGATGCAGTTGCCTGATCCAAATATATAATTGCATTGTTATTAATACATAATTATACACCAGAGGGTTGTGCTGCCATCCAGAGGGACACTCACGGGCTGGAGAAATGAACCGATAACAATCTCATGAAGTTCAGAGAGGAAAAGTGCAAAGTCCTGCCTCTGGGGAGGAGCAGCCCCAGGCACCACCACACGATGGGGACACCCAGCTGCAAAGCAGCTCTGCAGAAATAGGCCTGGGGGTCCATGGACACCATGTTGAACATGAGTCAGCAACATGCCCTTGCTGCTAAGAAGGCTGATGGTATTCTTGGCTGCATCAGTCAAATGATCACCAGCAGGTCCAAAGATGTGATCCTTCTCTTCAGCACTGGTGAAGCCACAGCTGGAGCACTGTGTCTACTTGTGGGCCCCCAGTACAAGAGAGACCTGGACATACTGGTGGCCATTGAAAGGCCACAAAGACGATGATGGGTCTGCAGCTCCTCTGATACGGGGAGAGGCTGAGAGAGCTGAGACTGTTCAGCCTGGAGGAGTCTCCGGGGGATCTCATCAATAAATNTGATGGTATTCTTGGCTGCATCAGTCAAATGATCACCAGCAGGTCCAAAGATGTGATCCTTCTCTTCAGCACTGGTGAAGCCACAGCTGGAGCACTGTGTCTACTTGTGGGCCCCCAGTACAAGAGAGACCTGGACATACTGGTGGCCATTGAAAGGCCACAAAGACGATGATGGGTCTGCAGCTCCTCTGATACGGGGAGAGGCTGAGAGAGCTGAGACTGTTCAGCCTGGAGGAGTCTCCGGGGGATCTCATCAATAAATACATGAAGGAAGGGTGCAAAGAGGACGGAGGCAGGCTCTTGTCAGTGGTGCCCAGTGCCAGGACAAGAGGCAATGGCTACAAACTGGAGCACAGAAGGTTCCATCTGAACACCAGGAAGCAATTCTGCTCTGTGCAGTTGACTGAGCATTGGCACAGGTTTCCCAGAGAGGTTGTGGAGTCTCTTCCTTGGTAGACCTCCAAAAGCTGCCTGGACTTGGTGCTGGGCACCCTGCTCTGGGTGTCCCTGCTGGAGCAGGAGTTGGAGCAGATGAACCCAGAGGTCCCTTCCAACATCAACGGTTCTGTGATTCTGTGAAATATGGAACAATTTGCTGGTGTGCTAGGAATGGAGCAGAAGCCAGTCACCCTTACAAGCTTTCTCAATTTTTTGAGACTCATTACTTTGTTTTAAATTTAGAGGGAAGAGTCAGTCAGGATTTGCTCCTATTTGTACGTTTTGGCACCCTCCCTACTACTGACACATCCTCAGCTGTGTGACTCACCATAATCCAACTGGTAGTACCAAAGCTGCATCAATTATATGAGATGACTTTGGCATCTGTATGATTTTCACCTACATAGAGACACACTGGCAGATACCAAATACATCTTAGTAATTTTATACACATTCAGAAATGTAGCCATTAAGGCATGTGCATGCCAGAGCACTGAGCAGCTGGGATGACCCCAGTATAATTCCTTCACGTCAGCTTATCTGTAGTTGCACTTCCATGTACTTAGTTAAAACAAAAAGCCAAGATATGAGAATCTCAAAAGATGAGTTTTCCAAAGAAATATGGTATAAAATGCAAAGATGCCTAACTTGAGCTGGTGTGGGCCTGCAAGGCATCTGTACAGAGAGAATAGATTTGCAAGGTGCCAAAGCCATTTAAGGTTCAGAAGATGGTCCGTAAAGAAAATCACAGCAGGAACAGAGAGAAGAATCTCTTGTATCATGTTTGCATTTGCAAAAAATGAGAGGAGGAAGAGCAAAGACTCAATCCAGTAACAAACAAGCTGATGCCAGGCTTTCTGACACCACCTATATTTTATAGAACACAAACAATTAAGCCTAAAAGGATAATCTTGTACATCACTTAGCCTGAAGTTGTACTGCATGTGTCAGCAAATGCTGCTTCCCCAGTGACTTGACAGTACATGTGCCCACTTGTAACAGAGCAGTACAAACAATTCCACGCACCAAACCTTAGCCAAAGTCCACTGAACTTACACACACCTACCCACCACAGCATGTTTTGACCTCCAGGAAGAGAATAAGCTGTGCTAACAGCTGTTCCAAAAGCTGTTACCTTCATCTGTGCCTAGCAATGAGGGGTTTCCTTTTGGCATCTTGCTACCACCCTTCTTGACCCTATGTGGGCATTGTCTTGAGACAATTCAGAAATGGCACCAGTGGTATTTGCAGTTGTTGTCTGTTGCTTCTGCAAATGGCTGGATAATTTTTGCAATTAACCATAGCGTCATTAACAATGTAGCATCCCAATACTCAAGAAACGTGTTCTCTCTGCATCATATTTCTACACACACCAGCTGGGAATTGGAACTAGTATTCTGTAGGATAAAAAGAAAAGGGCTTTTTTTTTCCTTCTCCTTCTGGAAGTCCTTAGCCCTGAAATTCATTTTCCCTACGTTGTGTCAGTGCCCTGACTTGCTTTGCAGTATAAATCCCATCTGTTTTTTTCAGGGCATTCAGGGACAAGGTGGAATGGGAATCTAAGGCAACACACAAACACAAGCTGTTTCCTTTCCAGGAAATTTGGGGCAGTCTTTTTGTCTATATGTAGGATAGCGTCTGATATGTACCTTTTAATGTTGTGTAACCCAGCACAAATGGGTACTGTCTGGCAGAACTCTGCAAACCAAAATAAAGTCAATTGTTACAGGCTCTTGATGCGAGTCCTTTTTTAACTAGGGGAACATTACTGCATGCATCTAAACGGCATCATTTATATCCTGGGGAGCAGATTATGCTGGGTCAGCTTCAGCCATCTGGTCTGAATTATTAGGTAGGAGTAAAGAGAATTCTGCAGGATGTTGTTCAAGGAGGAAACTGATTCACGCAGTAGAAGTAGCAGGGAAGTGATCAGAGATCAAACCAGCTTGCCAGTAAAGGGCTTTAAAGATACTGCCCATGGAAGCAGTCCAAGGAGAAGTTAAATAACATACTTCACTAAACACACTATGCTTTGTGGCTTTTCCAAGCAAAAATGTTTCCATAATGAGTTATACAGCCTTTATAAGATAGAGGAAATAAAAAGGAAAAGAAGAAAAAAAATTAACTTGAAACTGGATGAGTTATTCAATTAAAGCAGAACTATGGCACATACTCTTTGGGAGAGATGGCAGATCTCCAGTTATCAAGCTGGTGCATAGCTTTGTAGTCATGGTGAGCCCAAATCTGCCCCCATCAGCATCCCTTGGTGCAGCAGCAGTCAAAAATTCCTTTCCTAATTCAGCTGTATCTCATCCCTGGGGCTCCACATATACTTGCCTTGAGTCCACACTAATATAGGTGGTGTGAGATTCAGCAAGAAAGGAAAAGCTCAAAGCTTGCTATTTGCAATTGACAGAGGTAGCACCAAGATTTGCCAAGTCAAAATGAAATGTAGGTACCCTGTGACAAGGTTTTCAGACATAAGGTTTTGGTGCATGAGAAACATAGATGCCAACACAACAGCAAGAGCTGCTGCAGGAGAGAACAAGTCTTATTCCACACAGGCAGTGAAACAGCGCAGTGCGAGCCAGGGAAACAGTCTTCTGCCAAACGCCTGCAGTTGATAAATGGTCCTAAATCTATTAAAAGCAGCATACTCTGGTAGAACATGTACCAAAGTGGGCAGTAGGAGATATAATTTCTGTCATTAACCCATCTTGGTTCTTCATCTTGAGCAAATCCCATCCACTAGGGCACAGATGGCCTTTTGAGGTCCCTCCCAATCGGAATTATCCAAGGACCCTATGATCCTTTGCACATTTGGGTTGTAAGGTCTTTGGGCAGAAACACTTACTAAGCAGGTAAGAACCTGAGCAAAACATGATCCTTTAATGAAAGAAGCTCTGAAATGCTGTACATGCTGTAATAAACTAAATGGCTAGTAATTAATTACCTTTGTGAGAGTTGTTTGGATGAAAGGAAAATATGTTTTGGAGTACCTCTGGCTGTGCTGTAAAATAGTATCATTTTTTTGTCTTGTAATACACCCAAAATGCAGTCAGAGCTCTCCCAAAGTTCTCAGCTAGGAATATCTGCTTCAAAGGCAGCTGTCCAAAACCCAGTGAGAATAAAATATTCAACACATACTGCTGTGCACAGAGAAACAAAATAATTGCTGCAGCCCTTTCTATGTGAGCGATGTCTATGTTAACAAGTGAAAACTAGAGGGTGATAACTCAGACAGTAAAGTCAGTATTTAAGCCTGTTCAGTGACTGAATGTATTGCTATAGTTTTGCCTATAAATTCAAGCTTCTTATTCATAAATAAGAATATCAATCTGGATTTGTGCATTCACCATTGACAATATGTTATAAGAGAGCATCTATGGTTGCTAATTGTGTTTTCAATAGAACAAGAATGGAAACTGTGAGAAAGGTTTGATAACGCACGGAAGCAGTTACAAGTGGGCACAGTAGGTTAAATCAGTAAATGCAGCACTCAGCTCTGCTCATTCTGTGCCTGAAGCTCAAGCTGCAGAAGAGCTGAGCAGCACACCTCAAATCCTGCAGCAGTGTTTCATTTCGCCTGGGCTACCGAGGGTCAGATCAGGATCCTGAGCGCACACTGCCTGCTGTGCACCTCCAGACAAATTGAACTGTCCCAGGATTTTTTCCAAGAGCAAAGTATGTAAACAGAAAGCGCTATTAATATTAGAAGTGTTCAAAAGTGACAGCTAAGGAAGCACAAAGCAGCTGAAGAAAGGCTTCCTGAGAATCAGAATACAGCTTGCATAAAATGGCAAAGTTTTATTTGAAAAATGTGGTTTGTATCAAGTTCTTTTCCTATAAGCTCATGTACGAACGTCCATTTTTCTTCAGCGCTGTGCATTGCTCTGCATGCAGCAGTTGGAGACTGTGGAAGTTATTTACGGACAACAATAACATATACCTTTGGGAAGATGCTTTATTCAGTGTATTGAGAGCTGAATGTGAAGCCATTACTGGAGAGATTTTGCCTTGTTTCTGTGCAGCAGTTAACAGTTATTACTGTGCATTTCCGATCTTTTTGGAGGATCATGCAGTCCCACTGCGGGTCACAGAAGTTATGAACAGATTTTTGTCTGAATGGTTCCAGCACACATCTAAACATCTGCAGTAGCGTTCAATACCTGAAAACTGCTCAGATACATTATTTGTTTCTCATGTAATTTTTTCATAGCTTAAGTGCTCACAACTGATTTCATTAAATAAGGATAGTTAAGAACATTTATCAAAGTTTTACTGTAAGATACAATATTGAAACTGTGGGTATATTTTCATAGCTGAGGCAGAAGTAACAGAAAAAATGTTTGGTTACATTTTTTTTCACTTCTTCTTAAACCTTGGAAAAGAACCAGGTGCAAAGCCAATTTGCCACAAAACACAGAGGGAAATGCTATATACCAGACACAAACCAGAAAAGACTGCATCATTCTGCAATGCTTTCTAAGTCAGATTAGTTTTATATATACTTTCCCATCACAGCTGCACATGAGCAGGTTGGGAGCAGATAGGGTAAACGCAAGATCAGTGCTGAGGGCACACATCTTGGGATCTGTGGGCTTTGTCAGCCATTTAGCCATTTGTCATGGGATATCCTGAATTAGAAGGGACCCACAAGGACCATCAAGTCCAGCTCCTGGCTCCACACAGAACCACTCAAAATCCAAACCCTACATCTGAGAGCATTGTCCAAATGTTCCTTGAACTCTGGTAGCGTAGGGCCATGCCCACTGCCCTGGGCAGCCTGTGCCATGCCCGCTATACTCTGGTGAAGAACCTTAACACCCAGACTGACCCTCCCCTGACACAGCTCCATGCCGTCCCCTCGGGCCCTGTCGCTGTCCCCAGAGAGCAGAGCTCAGCGCTGCCCCTGCGCTCCCTGTGAGGAGCTGTAGGCCGCCATGAGGCCTCCCCTCAGCCTCCTCTGCTCTGGGCTGAACAAACCAAGGGACCTCAGCCGCTCCTAACACTTCTTGCCCTCTAGACCCTACACCATCTTCATAGCCCTCCTTTGGGTGTACTCTAATACCTTTATGTCCTGATATTGTAGCACACAAATGTGCACACATTGCTCGAAGTGAGGCTGCACCAGTGCAGAGCAGAGTGGGATGATCTCTTCCCTCAACTTACTAGAAATGCACTGGGGTACCTGTCAGATACCTCCTGGTAGCACCCAGCTTGCTGAAACTCCAAAAAATAAAAAAATAAAAAAAAATAAAAAAACGAAGGGTCTCCATCTTGCTTTCTTGGCTGTTTTGCCCCGATACACACAGCAGTTGGGCCTGTGCAGAAGGCAAAGGGGTTGGGTTAGGTTATGGAATCTAAGCAGCTCTGCAGCCCCCAGGTGCCAGCCCAGGTTGGTAGCGCTGGCCACTGTCTTCACACAACATGTGCCAACAGGTCGTGCTGGGAGGTCTGAACAGATATCCTAACTAGCACAGAAATCCTGGGGGAATTTAGAAACAGAGCTATTAAGTCACTGCTGCTTCAAGTGGCCTGCAGGGCCTCATGGTGAGCCATAGGTGTTCACAGGTTCAGCTCACTGACTGTCATTTCTCCTATGCATTCCCTAAACTACTTGCTTTTCTAGTTTTGGTTTTAGAAAGCATCATTTTAACATCATCTTCTGAACAGGAAGAGAGAGGAGAGAAGGGAGCATGGAGCTTATATATATTTCTCCTCCAACCAGACATGGCCATTGCCAGAAAGAAGAGATGAGCTTGTCGATGCAGGAGAGCATGCAGACACGCAGCAATGCAGTATTAGTGTGTCCCACACTGTAGCATGGGGAAAGACCACCACAGCTCCAATACAGGAACAAGGTACCTGCAGCTTAGCTGTCTAACATCAAACAGTTTAAAACATAGCTGATATTGCAGAGATCCTCAAAACTGCATGGCGAGGGCATCCCTACAGCTTACCCGACACAGGGCTCTAGCTGCCATCCAAGGAGAGGAAAAGGCCAGGATAGGAGTAGTTTGTCTACTTCACACTGCTCACCATTTATATTCCAAGGATCTGACCTTTCAGAAGGTACTTGCATATTTTATTTTCCAACACTTGCAGTCACACAGTGAATTACATTATAGCACTGCCTGATAACAAATTCAGCACAGGAACATCTGTATCAGTCCCTTTTTATACCGTGAATTTCTGCCTTTATTCTTACTGTGGATTGCGGATTGTGTCCTCCTTTCCTCAAACTAGTTTGAAACCCCATACCATGGAGAACATGTCAACAAGGAGCAGGTACCTGCACAGGACTTGTACTTCAGTGCATTTTAAATTTTTCCAACTGCTTCCTTTCACCACTTTTCTTTCTCAGCCTCCCTGAAGGCCTCACTTCTATACATAAGAATGAGCTTGCTCAATTGGAGCAAACAGAAAAGACACTTGTGTAATCGATGTTGCCTGTGCTGAGAATAGACTGAACACATAGTATGTCATGATGAACTGGGGTCACCTCCAAGCACAGGAAATGTCACGTTAGTCTCATGCCTTTCCCCACTTTTTCCCCTTCACTATAGTGAGTCTGTCACTGTGCAGCGTGGGGATCTCAGACACTCAGCACTTATCTTTAGCAAACTCTGATGAGCCATAATTGAAAAATGCAGTGATGGTCGATTGGCTTAATAAGGCTTCAAGAGCCCCAAGAGCAAGAAATCTGAATCAGACATGCTTTCCCAAAGCCCAGTAGCAGTGTAAGAGCATTTTTTGAAAAACCCTATGGCAATCTGTAAGGAATTAGTAATAATTGCTTCCTGGACTTTTTCTTCAACCTACAAAGCATCTTTGTATCCATTCCCTTTCAAACATCATTTTATTCCTTAATATAAAGCTAAGAAAAAGTGGTAAAACACAACCTCCCTTCCCAGCGCGTTCACCTACAAGCACAATTATTTTTCACTGCAGATCCCTCATGGTTTCCTCTTAGTTGAATCCTACTTACCTGATCAGCCCAAGCCCGTGTTTTTCAGTGGAGTATCACTCTCTGTACTAAATAACCAGCTTACTTTTGGGACCAAAGCACATAACCCTAGTTTCTGTAGTGGATGGTACCATATGCCCACCAGGTAACGTGAGAGGCTGTAAGATGCAGCTCAGTCCTCATTTCTGATGTCAAACATATGTGATGATGGGGCTGCAGTTTCCGTCTTCACCTCCCACCCATGCTCCCAGTGCAGCTGGTTGCCTGTCTATATGTCCAGAATATCAGGAGCAGTGTCCTGGCTTATGCACAGGTGATGTCCCAGGGACCACTATAATGCAGTGGGTAAGCAGAGAGCTCCACACGAGCTGCAGGGGATGGAAGTTGACTGTATAAATGTATGTGCCTGAAACTCAAGAGCTTTGCCTCTTACTGCCCAGCTATTTTTAACTCTGAAGATGACAAGTATTTCAATTTTTGCACTTAAAAGAATACATGCAAAAGGCAGGATGGAGAAGAAATAACGTTCCAAATAATTTAAAACCAGCCTATCCCTTTGATATGTCCCTAAACTGCAGAAAAAGCACAAACACGTGCAGAAAACTAGGTTAACTATATTCCAAGTCTCACCATTTCAGCTGCCTTTTTCTTCCCCTTCATTTTACTAGTGGGAAGTGTAATGTAAGTGGTAAAAACAGGGAAATAAAAACTTCAGGCTGCAGATTCTATTTGCAGTTTTTCCACTCACTTGCTGTGTGACCTCAGGCAAATCATTCTCTGCACTCCAGCTTAACCTTCTGTAACGTTGAGATATGAATGCTTTAAGTTACCTACAGGCTTACAGACGGGTGGAACACAGATTAATTAATTAACGGCTGTTAAACACTTTGTATGAATTTCTCTACAAGTTTAAATTATTATAGGTTGCACTTTTATAAACTCTAGCTTATGACCCTTGAACAAATTTGCTACAATGCCTAGTGCAAGTCTTGCAAGTGCTACTCTGGTGTAATAAATTACACTTTAAGTGAACCCTTTCACTGGAGCAACTCTGACTTTCGTTATCTACACTTAACATTTCCAGTCATTGCACTAATTGATCTAACCTTGTATTGCAGGTTTCAATGAACATCAAAAGACTTCATTGGTCATGCTTGAATTTGTTTCACTTTATATTCTCATGAGCTTAGTAACAGCCAAGAGACTTCACATCAATGCATTGCCATTTGCTGGTATCCACTGGAAGGAGAAAATTTTGTATCCTTTACACAAGTCCTTGCAGGTCTAGAATCTGCTGCTCTCATTATCTTCATTCTCATGCAGTCGGTTGGTTTATGGACTCAGTACAACTTCTTTTTCAACTTCAGTAATTTATGTTTCCACTCAGTATGAACTTATGTATTTATTCATGAAATAATTTTGCAATTTTTTTTCACTGGCTCTTGCAAGGGAGAAATTCTGTGTTATGTGTACTGAAGAGCACTCTCATCTCCTTAAAACATATAGTAAGCATCAGGAGAGCAGGAGGAAATGCTTTACAAAAAATGCTGCTCCTAAGTTAGCCATTTTTCTGCACTAACTTTGATATTTATCACGGAGGCATTAATGTTATGAGCATAATATTATGATTATTAACAAAATATAATTTTTCAAGAGAAATAATTTGTAAAGTTTTCCTGCAGCATTTTTAATGTCTGATAGGAAAACCCAAGGAAGCAGAAAGGGATATGCTAATTAAAAAGCATTATATTAATGCTAATGAAGGATGTGACCCATAGCCTGTGAATTAGCTTGTCATGCCCTTATCACAGAAAACAACAAAAAAAATTGGGTACAGCTCCATATAATGGTGTGCTGAAGACAGAGGAAGAACCCAGCTTCACCTAAAGCACAGCAGGAGTTCAGAGCCATCTTAGAAATGCTAAAGCAAACTCACTGCAGAGGGGACACAAAAGCTAACATTGTCAGCCTCCTGACATTAAAACAGTTGGCGAGTCAAATGCAGGCTGAAAACTTTAGGGATTCCCATCAAGCCTTTCTATGAATTGGGATGTGCTTTGGAGATAGAGTAGGTTTGTCATATCTTCTGCAAAGGTTGAATATCATGGATGCTGACACCTGGAACTGCCAAAATTAGTTTGCACTCGTATGTGCTAAAGCCCTTTGTGAGAAACCCCAGAAATGTGGAGCACCTCAGATCCCACAGAGTGACGGGGCTCCCAAGCGCAATGCTGCTTTGTGCACATGGACTCACCCTTGGCTCAAGCTCTACAAACGCCTCCTGAACCTATAGCATCCGAAGGCTGGGTTCAGCTTAAGATCCCATAGCTACCTCTGTGTCTCTGTGTGAACCAAGTGCCTAAGCTCCTGCTGACAGAATCAGTGCCCCAAACGCCTGCTGCTTTTAGAGGTCCCCAGAGGGCTGGCAGATATGGTTCAAGACTTACACACATCTGTTCCCTTCTGGAGATGAGAATGAAGGTGCAGGTGCCTCAGTCTGAGGATCCCTCATGCGAGAAGGCAGTCCTGAAAACCCGGGTGGACTCCAGGGGGTTAGATGGCACTCCTTGTAGTGAGGACTTGGTTTGGGACTAGAGTCTGGTGATTGTATTTGCATTATATTTCACACAATTATTGGCTTGTTTTCTCTGTTAGTAGATAAAGACTTAGGGTCAGTTTCAGTGTTGCAGGTCTTCTATTTCATAGTTCTCCAGTAATACAGGACTAGCCTTTAAAGATCATGTGCTGTTAACCAAAGTTCTGAAAACATCAGCATCTCAGTACAGAAAATTGAACAAATTCTGTAAATTTATTTTGAAACATTTTTTTGCAGACAACTGTTTTGAATGAATGATCTGAAGTCAAATTTGGAGTCTGAGGACAGTAAAGAAAGTAGTGCAGAGACCTTTTTGCTAATTCTTTTAGCTCTTAAAACACTCTTAAATTATGAAGTAGAACATGAAAAACATTCATAAAGCATGAAGGACAATATATTTTCCTTGAGCATTGTTTCTAGAACAATGTAGTTATTAATACAAAAAATACCTTTTGTCCCTAAAAATCAAAGCATGCAAAAAATCAGGGAAAGAATCTTAAAAGTGACTCTGCCACTAACTCACTATATTGCCCACAGTAATGCACTCCATGTGTAATAAGTACTTATTAAGTGCACAGTAAGGTTGTGGAGATCAATTTATTGGTATTTCTATCATGCTTTGATGAAATCAGACATGATAGGCTAAGCTGTCTTATTATGTTCTTCTTGCTATGCTTGCCGTAAGAAAAAGCCAGGCATTATTCTAACAAGATAATGATATTCTGTCGGTTCTTGGAATGATAAATCATGTCAGAAAGTGCAATTCAATTCATTATTTAAACTCATGTCAGGAAGTGAACTTCATTTTTTAAAATTAAGAGGAAAGGTTTCAAATGACACCTTCGATGTAAGAAGAGAACTAACAAATACTAATTATCCAAAATAAATTATTGAAAAGTTTTCTGAAAGCAGACAAATATAAGGAGAAGTTGTAAGCCTGTCTCTGGCTAACAGCTTCACCTTCACTATGTGTCAGTAACGAATTTTAAAAGTAACACTGTATTGTTTTTTGCCTTTGTTGACACTGGTAGAGGTGGATCTTCTATACCTACAGCACCAAACATTTCCCAGAAGTATAGAAACAGGGCTGGGGAGGGGTATAAAACACACAGACAAAAGCCTATGGAGAAACACACAGATACTCCCTGCTGCCATATGAGCCCTTGTCCCATGCACAAGGTCAGCGCTCAGTGGTCACCTCTGTGATGCTGAGTGCACTTCATGCCTTGAAAGACCATCCAGAGGACAGAGTAATAAATCTGCCCTTGACTAACGCTAAGTGTATTCTTCTGGAGCTGGCAGAGGACATAGGTGCACCTGCAAGGCACAAACCCTCATTAACACTGGCAATCTCTGTTACCAGGCACATTGGTCAAGTCACTGCAGCAGTCCTGCCCTTCACAACTGCCTCCTTCTGAAACTGTAAGTTGGGAGTCAAGAGATTCCTGTGACAGGAATCCAGGTCTGAATCTGCTTAATCTTTCATGAGGGCTGCTCTGACAGCAATGCCTCCTACTTTATTGTGCTGGCCCACAATGTCAGAGGCGGATGTTGGTGGTATGGCAGCAGAGGTTGAATCTTCCAATCAATATTCCATTACAAGCGAAGGTGTGTCATTGAATTCCTGCATGCAGAAAAAAATGGCACCCATTGGCATTCATCAGCACTTGCTGAACATTTACAGAGACCAAACAGTGGATGTGAGCACAGTGAGGCAGTGGTGGTGCGTTTCTTCAGTGGTGACAGCAATGTGAAAGACAAGCCACATTCTGGACAGCCATGACAGCCATGCACAGCAGTCACACCGCAAAAAGAAGAGTGTCTCCATCAGCTCATCCACACAAAGCTAATGGTGGTGACTGCTGAAAAATAGCATTTTGTAGCCGAGAATTTGCTCTATCAAATAGTGTGACTGTGTGTCTTGTATCTGTTGTAGTTTCCATGGAAATAATGCTAATAGGATAACCCTATTAATAACCCTAATAGAAGACGTTACTTTTGGAGCAACCTATGTGTGTAGGTTTCACATTCTCTTTCCTGGATGAGTGCTCTGCCCATCCACCTATTGACTTGGGAGAGGAAACAGCAAAGGCACCCCATCAGCTGGCAATGTGGGCTGCTACACTTGCAGGTTGTGTTAGGCAAGCTCCATCCTCCTTGTGCCCTCAGGCATGTTACAATTGGGCTGATGTGTGAGTCCTGCCAAGGTGGAAGCAGTTCTTTGCACAAAGAACTCTGCAAATAACAAATAACACAGTGTGGACACTTCAACCCTTTTTGTGCTGCAGGACTGTCTGAAAGGTACATTGTGCAGATAAATGTATGGAAGATTATGAGGGAGAGCTCCAATAACGGGGCATGGCTTGGATTTAATTCAGCTTTTATTATAAGGTGTGATGCTTTGTGGTTTTAACTGCAAGGTGTATTCAAGTTTATAAAAATGGGGCTTGTCATGTGAAAGTCACTCCTTAAAGTGAGATAGGCCAGGGGAGTGCAGGAAGTCTGCAGGTGACATTCAACACTGTAATGGCAAGGGCTGAGTGATCACAAAAATGAGGAAGGGAGGAAAGGAGATAGATTCATTACTATTGCCACCCACCCATGCATAGAAAAAGTCTGTCCTTGCTATTGTGAGAAGCTGACTTCCCCCTGTGAGACTCTGTAAAACTGCGGGATAATGATTCAGGCAGCAAATAATGCATGGGCATATTTACAAACCCAGGACAGAACGAGTTAGACAACGGGAGAAAACTTAGTGCTGTAACAAGGGATCCAGCCGTGGCTTTGGCTGCAAACAGCAAAGCTGAAATATGGCATTATGCCTGCATATTTAATTTACTTATAATTTCTCTTACTATTCTGCATAGCAAAGAGAATAGCTGCACAGTGGTGGGAAAGAACATGGCAGGTGGTTATGGGCTCAGAATTACCATTTTGTATATATTATCTACTTACCAATACAGTGTTAATTAAGGTTCAGATGCAGCAACTGACAAATAGTTGCCTGCAAATGCACGAGTTCTTCCAAGTAATGAGAACTCCTTATACAAAGAGGAAGTGCTGCAGTGCTGTGTGCAATATGGAAATCTGGGCCTTCATTCAATGAATGCATGCGGAGTGCTCCACTGTTAACGGAACGGAGAAGATGTAATTAAAGTACCACGAGCCACCAGCATGGGGGGACACCTAATGGACATTACTGAGAGCAGTGCGTTGTGCTGGACCACTGTTCTCAGCGGTCTATTTCTCAAAAAAAAAAAAAAAAAGAGAGAGAAAAAGAAAAGGAAAACGAAAAGAAAAAAAAGGACTACAGCTGAAAGTTGACACTGGTGAGCTGAAGGCCATAATCCCAGTCATTAAGTCATCGGAACAAGCTTGACTGATCAACCAGCACAATGCCTGGATTGACGTGACTAAAAAGCAAAGTAGCTGCCAGCAAGTTTCTGAGCCTGAAGTCCAAAGTGCAGCACAAAGCCACACACCCTTCTAGTGTGATCCTGGGAAGATCTGCACCTGGAGCTTGGAAGTGCTGCACCAACAGAGCAGGCAGCTGGACGAGAAACGTCACCCGGGGTGTGACATGGGGTCAGCAGTGGTTTAATTACCCCGGTGCTGTGTAGTGCTGCAGCCCAGGAGCAGGAGCAGATCCTGCCCTGCTGCCTGTGGATGTTCACTAGGTGGTCTGAACCTCCAGGCAGGACCTAGGGGGACGTCTGGGGGCAGTCACCATTTCATCCACACCAGAGGCACTTCCCTGCACAAGTCAGAGCTCTGAGAAATTTCAGCTGAACGTCCAAATGGAGAGATTGCTCTATTATAACCAAGAATGAGAGAATCTGCTTTAACATTTTGTTTATATTATATATATACATGTATAAAACAGGCTTTTTCACTGACTTTAGTTGCTTACAAGGGACTCCTTGATTGGGGTTACTTTGCCAGGATTGTGCTGCTGGTGAAGCAGTCAAGGACAGGGGAGAACAGCCTGACACAGAGCAGCCTGCCTGCGGCCATGACAAGTTCCTGAATGATTAATGGCGTGCTGGATCCATCCTGCTAACAGAAGGGAATAGCTCGTGGTCCTTAACGGTGAGAAATTTAGCACTCATAAGAGGAGGAGGAGAGGGTTGCTCTAAGCAAATCATAACGCAACCTGCGCCCATCACTTTCACGGTGTTGTTTTGAACTATGCTGCAGGAGAAACACATAATAAATAACTCCATTAATAACAGACACTTTCACAATTGATAGATTAACATGACATTATCTTAAGGCTCAGTTATAACAGCTATCCTTGAGTATTATTATCTACCTGAGCTCATTTTTACAAGACTAAATCCTTAAGCAGTTTTCTACTCGCTGAAGCAAACTAACTTATGGCTTCAGAGATAAATTTTAAGATTATAAGAGCTCCTTCAAACTGTTTTCAGTATTCATGAAAAAAGATTTGTGAGGCATAAACTTGTGAAAATAGATGAGTAAATCTTGTCCTGTTCTTTTATCAAAATCTTGTTTTATTCTGAGAAATAAATAATGCTGGAGATCTATATTGATAAGACAGTGGTGTCCAGTGGAGCCACGGAGAATCTTTATATCATGCCCTTAGGCTAACTGCATAGAACTGCATTTGTATGCATAAGGGATGCAGCTAACCCTGCCATTTGTGAAAGGGTTGCAAAGCTGCTCTACTTAGATTAAAAATAAGAGTAAACAGTCCTCTTATTTCTATATACATTCAGTGTGAATGTACTCATGTATAAGGGAGCTGGGGTGAAAAAATTAAGCATTCACAATGGATTGAAGGAAATTGGACATGGTCATAACTGAGCATGGGAACAGCAGTTACTTAATTAACATTGGATTCTGCTATTCCAAACCAAACTTGAATTTTCACTCTAGCAGCAGCAGCCATGTAAACTTAAGGACCCTTGGAAGAGAGCTCAGACAGAATTAAGTCACGTAGTGACCAAAAAACACATAGAGGCAACGGAGCAGGTGAGTGGTCCCTTCTCTCCCCTTGGTGTTCATGCTGCAGATCTGCACTTGTGTCCTGTGTGCCTTGATCTGCATCAAATAGGCAGAGTGTGGCCCTTTAATCTGTCCAGGACTGGGAAAAAGTGTTTATTAAAAAAAGTGCATACTGCAACAATTTGTGTCCTTCATTAGTCATTATTTAAGACTCAATTCAAAATCTCCATAATTCTTGGTGCCTTTATAATGCTCGTGTTCATTATAAACAGAATTCTACAATGATATGATCTAAAATACAAGCTGTCAAACATTTTGATTAAATATAAACTGACAGCACTGGAAATATGCTCAGCTGAATAATAGTGAAGTTTTTGTACAGAATGTTATTAACAGTTCGTGATCTTTCACATACACTGTTCATTTATTAGAACATATGGCCTGAAAGATGCCATCAGTTCACATCTAAAAAGAGATTTTTCTTCAGAAGCTTTTCCTAAATGCTTTGTCAGTGACTGTCCATAACTCAAATAGCACTCTGCCATGTAATGGAAGTATTTGACAAAATGATTCAACCTCACATTATACTGTTTTGGTAAGAAATACCTCTAAAAATCTCTCATTCTCTCAAAAATCACATCAATCGCCGTGGGAACCAATAGAGGTAAATCTGTTTTGCTTTTTGCAAATACTTCTCTGAATGATAAGTCCTAAGCTGTTTCACTTTGTTTTTTTTTTTCAGTTTGGTTTGGCAAATGTATTCATCTTTAATAAGCCAAATAGCAAACGTTTGAAGTAGAGTTTTACAGATGTTTCCAAAATATTTTATCATGGGCAGACCACAAATACAGCCTCAAAGAGCCAATCACAGCCTTAGCTGTCTGGAAAATGGAAATCCATCATCACATGTAATATGTTTGTTCACTACGAATGGCACCAAAAATTTGACTTCCAGAGTAACACAGTCAATAGGAAAAAAAAAATCAAAATGTAAAGGATCAAAATGCAGTTTTTGCTTTTCTGCTGGTAGGATTCTGAGTTCCCTGCAGTCCCCTGCTGCCCCTTTAGCAGAGCAGTAGGAACAGCATAGCACATTAACCTGGTGGATACCAGCTGTTTCCCAACATACAGTGAAGAGAAAGACAAAGAAGTGATAAGTGCATGGGCAGGGGCTGCATGAGATGGAAAGAATTAAGGTCAAATCCCAAGTTTGCAAGCACTTGGGTCATCTGGATCCTGTGTAATAGTTTTTTCTACCAGAAAAATAAGTTTCCTTCCTGGAAACTTTCAGTATGTCTGCTTGTTACTATTGGAATTTTTTTTCTTTCTTTCTTTCTTTTTTTTTTTTTTTTGCTATGAAAAGAGCTTCAATTCATACTGATATTATGAGTACTTTTCACAAAACCATGCATTAAAAGCTTAGGTTAAATATACGAGTAAATTGTCTTTTTGTTGTTATATATTTTTGTAGGGATAATTGGACATTTTCATTTCTCAGTGCTAGAAATGACATCTCTGAAACACTCTAACACAGACTGTTTAATGAATGTATAAAAATCCTCTTCTTTCTTCAGAAACATTTTCCTTTAGAAGCATTTTTCTTTAGCATCTATTAACTTTCTCACTTATTTGAGTAATTATGAGCCTAACTCAGATTTTCACAATCTGACAACTTCAGCTGCAGAAATGGAAGATTACATCTAAGAAAAGTGATGAATGAAGAAAAGGAGCAGTAAAAACTCATGAGCAACTGGAGCTTTCCAAAACCACAGAAGGAAGCAGAAAAGTTAAATCAAGAGTTTGGCAAGCTGAGATAAGAACAGGCAGATCTTCTTTGGATTACTTCAACATCAGATGTACTAGATTTGTGCATTAGCTTGTGACTGAGGCTGAGAAAATCGTTTATCAGAATATGCAGCACAAATATGAATCCTGAGCTTCTGGATAAAAAAGCAACTATTGAGAGAGAGATATATCATAATAGAAAAGGGAAAAGAAAATAGTTGAATAATTTAGAACAGATTTGATTCTTTTGAGACGTGTAGTTTTGAAGGGCTTGTGAAATTCCTAATTTTGGAGATCAGATTCTATTGGGAATAAGAGTACCAAATCCAAAGAAAAAACAAGAATGCAAGAAATTCCTTATCCAAACTCCAGAAAAACAAGAGAGAACATTTCCAAGACTTCAGACCAAGTGTAGATTTTGGAAGAAAAAGAAGACAAAGTGGACAAGATAAGAAAATCTCTCAAGATGAATCTGCAGACTGCAAATAAAAGGAATTTGCAAAACTTGTGGGGAGGGAGTGAACCAGTGCATACCAAAACCAGTAAGCTATATCTCTCACCTTTGTAAAGACCTTCCATATTTGCAAGAACCAGAAGCCAGAATGTACTAAAAAGGAGCAAACTACTACAATGGAATTTATAGAATAACTGAATCACAGAAACACAGAATGGTTGAGGTTAGAAGGGATCTCTGGGCCCATATGGTCCAACCCCAGCTCCAGATCACTGTGCCCAGGACCATATCCAGGTGGGTTTTGAAGATCTCCAAGGAGGAAGCCTTCATGACCTTACCAGACAACCTGTTCAAGGCCTGAAACTGTTCAAGAGGTGTTTGCAGTCAGTACCTGCACTGGGTTATTCAAATTCAACTGATGAGTTGAATATGACTGGATAGTGTAATGTGATATCTGAATTTACTTGAAACCACTTGAAGAGAAAACATACTTGCATTGAATACAGATAAGCAACCACAGATAATGTTGTGGAGAAAGGATTCCACTTGTAGGTTTATGGGTTTGACATAAGGATAAAGCAAAATCTTGAAAAGATAAGATTTGTAATTGTTTCAGGGAAAGAGTATTGATTCAAGATCTGAAAACACAGCAAATGCTAAGGCTCATTATGAGAGCTTATTCTGTAGGACAGAAGCTTATGAAGGTAGAAAATCAATTCTGTGATATCTTTAACGGCATTGGAAAGCTGTCAACAGAATATAAGATAAGGACGATGGCACTCAATTGTCCTGTCATAATTGTTCCTAGAAGCCTTCCTACAGTGCTCAGACAAAAACGTCAACAAGTAGAATAAATGTTTGAGTCTGATGTATGCATTTTTGACATGATTAAGAATACATTCCTATCGTCGACAGTTGTCCAATTGTCTGCCAATGCTACAGTACAAACCGAAACCTTCTAAAAGTAATACAAGATACCAACAACTTATTTGGAATACTGCATCCACAATCCTTTTAAAAATATTGCAAAAAAAAAAATTATGCTGTAGATATTTTATTATTTTATTCAGTAATATTACATTGATTTGAAACTTGGGGAAAAAAAAAAAAAAGGAAAACTATCTGATAAAACACTCCGTGATGATAATTCCAGAAATTGTAGATCAATGTAGATATTAAGATGTTTCTCCTCACAAGAAATATCTCTGTGCTGCTTTGGAATGACTACTCCCACCATGTAGAGGTAGCACTATTAGAAAATAAGAAAATTAAATTTGTAGCTTCATATGTACACATAAACTTGTAAAAGATTTTACATGTAAAATCTTGGACCTGACATATCATATATGCTAATGACATATAATAGGTCACATATCATATGTCACAATTTCTTTGTTCTGAATTTAAGCATTTTGCAAAATTTAAGCACATTACCTTGAATCCAGATCATCCACAATCTAATGATTTCGTGTGAAAAGCTATAAAAATTGTTTAAATTATGCTTAAAAAAAAAGAAAAACAACTGTGGAATTAAATTTAGATTTCCATCTGGCATGCCTCAATTACAAATCTTTGATTCTGGGCTTCAGAAGTAGTACTGGGCACGTTATATGTGTGGAGACAGGCCCAGAGAATAAGTAATTTGCTCATAAGATGTGTAAAAAAGATAGAACAAAACCAAAGTTTAGGAATTGTTGGATACATTCTTATCTTCACAGCCCACTTCACAGAGATGGAAAACATAAGGCGAACAAGTTTCTTAATTATATTACAGTATTTTTTCTAAGTTTCATATTTGGTTAAATATAGTGGTAAGTCAATGCATCACACTAAAATTTTATGAACATTGCGTGCTTCTGTTTGTCCTCAGAAGAGTGCTATCCTGACACCCATCCAAATATGCACTCCCAAGTCTGTTTTATTAATTTATACCACAGGAAAATAAAGTTCATCACACAGTTAAAGCAGATTCACATCACGTTAGTGATTTCTTATCTAATCATTCACAAGTCCTACAATACAGTATCAGACCACTGACCTGGTCCAGTCCCTCCTGTGACCAGCAGCTGTGACCAGTCAGAGACTTGTTACAAACAGGGTAAGAACTTCCTGTCAGGCAGATGATCTGTGCCCATCTCTGTCCCTGCTGGTGGCAATCTCAAGACACAAGGCATGAAAATTCAGATCCCTCTCCTCAACAGTAAGTCAGGATTCTTCTGATGCACACATAAAATATGCAGTCTTTTCCTTCATCTAGTTTCTTGGCTTTGATTTCCACCTGTGGCCGCTTTCCATTGCAAAAAAAACCACTTCCATATTTTCCCAATTTTCAATTCTTAATTATGTAAATAGCCTTTTTTTATGTCAAGAGGAAGGAAGAAAGAATCCACCTTCTTTCTTGTGACTTTACACTTTTTTTATCAATTTTCTTTTTCTTTCCTAAATTAAAAATCTCAATCCATTCAACCGCTTTTCATATCAGAATGTTTCTGTACTCTTTGCCATGCACCTCATTCAGCTCCATCATGCTCCTAGGACTCTGCTATCTATTTTCTGCAATAAAATGGCCATCCCTGAATAGCATTACAATAGGCTTCAACAACTGATTTATTTAAAAGACCTTATAATGTCCTTTGTGTTGTTTGCCATCCCATTATTTAAGAATTCTCGGATCTTCTCAACCTTTTTTATTACAAGTGTACACGAAACAAGTCTACAGTAGACCATCTACAATGATGCCACATCTCTGCTTATTAAAAAAAAATACCAGTTGTGACATTTATCTTGTTTTTATCATGACATACATTATATTATTCAGATAAATTAGACACATTCAGAATACCAAGGTTCAGCTGAAATACTACCCGGAGAAGGGAAAATTAGCTGTCACCAAGGGTTCTTATAAATACAAGAAGCAAATCAAATTTCCATGGGTGGAAGGGAATATACGGGAAGAAACAAAGAGGAAAAAATAAATTAACAAAGTAAAGCTCAAAACATTTCTTAAACTCCATTTTATTTTTTCCATAAAAGAACTACATAGATTGCAAATTTGGATTCTTTCTCAATGTAAATGCAAGTATATTTCATGTTTATATCACCGTTCCATGCCAATTCTGGTTTAATAGTGGGGACATCTAGTCATCATCACCCTGTAGCTGCTGGAGGTCTCTGTAACACAGGTGGAGGAATCTGTATCTAATAGATGTGAGAAAACAGCCAAGTGTACTTTTCTTTCTAGACACCACATGTGCTGGCATTCTCATTAGAGGAACCAAGGACCGATAAAATACAAATTCTTCTTATGTCATGTGACATCCAAAAAATGAACAAATCTTGCCAAAATTATTAAAACAAGGGCTAGGTAAATTTGAATCTGCATTTCTGCTTTATGTTCAGCTACTGAGTTTAATTAAAACAGTTTTTTAAAAGTTAGCAGCCTTTTCCTGTGATGTTTGATGTTACAAAATCTCTCTGGTTTCAGGCAAATGCACACAAGTTTAAGTTTATGCATGTGTTAAAGACAAATGGACCACTCACAACTTTAAGTACAATGGAACATCACTGTGGAACTGAGTCAAAATGTGAAACTCCCTTTGAGATTAAAAAGAATACTTTGACAATCCTGGTAACAGCTTTGGCCTGACAATTTATACTGAAAGCAAACAAAAACCTAGCAGATACACTAAAGAGAGTTCATAAATATTAATTTGACATTTCTACCAACACAAATAAATAAAAGCTATAAAGTCAAGTATTTATAATACTTGAGAGATGCTTGTGTGTTCTGTATCTTATACATTGTGGGTTTGGGTTAGTGTTTTTCCATTATTTATACTTCCAGTCCAATTTGCTCTCTAAAATATGCTGCATTTTTACTGGGAACCTAAGCGTGAATTTCAATCTTATTTCACTTCAAAAAGGTAGATGAGAGAAGTGGATAGGGGACCTGTCTGTTTATTTGCCACTTGAAATGCAGATAGAAGGCATGCAGCTGCAGATAAAAGAGTCCCTCCTTATCATACCAAGTAGCAGTGGTTAATTGTGATGCATCAGGAAGTACATGCATTGTCAAGAAACAGACACATTAATCTTGGGAAATGTCATCAGGCAGATCAAGTCGCACTGGTCAATAAAACCAAATGGCATTGTCAGTTTGTAGATGACAAAGAGATGACTTGACTTGGAAAAAACAAGACTTATAATTCCAGTTTAATAGCATTTTCCTCTAAACTCAAAATGCAGACTCTTGCTCACCGACTTCAGTCAGAATTCAGGTGCTGTATTTCTGAATCAGTTTCAGAGAATTTTCTCTCTAATTCCTTCATGCAAACAATTTGATGAAGGGCCCCATCCTCTATAAAGCTGACTACTTCTGCAGTTCCCTTCTGTTTCTATTCTGACACAGCCTCAGACTTTCTAGGATCATTAATGGCAGCACCTTAACGGAACATTCTCAACTACAGCACCCAGAAGCATGGAGCTGGAGCAATGCTCTGAGTACACTGTGCAGTTTGGGACTTCTGCCATGCAATTGGGTTCTGCTGCAAGGCTCTCACGGATATGTAATCTTTGATCATGTTTGGATTCAGCTCCAACCTTTTGTGATCATCACTGGTAGAAACATCTCAGAAAAAAATATATTTGACTGCACCTAAGACAAAATATAAAGTTGTTATACAGATTATATTATTCCATGAAGAGTATAAAGGGATTCTGGTTCTGCAATAAACCTTTTATGGTACAGTTCACCTATCTGCCTGTTCTCACACATTTCATAGAATCATAGAATTGTTTGAGTTGGAAGGGACCTTTAAAGGCCATCTAGTCCAATTCCCCTGCAATGAACAGGGACACCTACAGCTTGACCAGGTTGCTCAGAGCCCCATCCAGCCTGACCTTGACTGTCTCCAGGGGTTGAGGGCAAATGGATGAAGGTACTTCTGAAAAACACCTCGGTAGGAACCAGCCCCTCAGAGGACACTTGCTGTAATCATTTGAGCTGCAAATCCTTCTTCACTGCTGTACAAAACCCATTTTTTGCTCCTTCCTGATTCAGTTCCAGCAGAAAACATGGCAAACAGTAGCCAAGCAAATGATGTGGCATTGTTTACCACCAGGCGATGCTCAGTTTGCTAGTTCTTAGGAGACAAGTGGACTCATCTTGCTTACATTACCGCTGTTGTGCAGCTCAGATGAACAGAGCTGTGGTGTGGGTTGGGCAGGGAACAAAAAGAGCAAGACAAAGTGGCACAGGCTGGAGACAGTTCCTCATCCGAGCTTAGAATGAAGCAAAGTTTATTTCTGCATCCATCAGATCATGGACCATGTCCCTGCTGAGGTAGGTGACTTAAAAGTAAGATTTGTTTGAAGCAGAAAACATCAGAGCCTCTCAGACAGCCAGGGAATACAAGCAATATCAGTCAGCATGAAAAGCATCTGCTTTGGCACAGCATCAGCTTGTCAAGGCTCCTGTAAGGCATCACAGGAAAGACTTCTAAAATGACCTGAAAGTTGCTTTGTTTTTGTTTCAGAGAGATCCTTCCAAACGTAAGCGTAAGCATGGGAAAGGTGATGATTTGAAGATGTAACAAGAGAAAGGGAGCTGGCATCAACAGCCCATCAAAGATGGAAGCTGACATTTAGAAATGAACAAGGGATGACAAGTCATGTGGGGATGAGACAAGGAGGTTCAAAATGAAAACAAGACGATGTTGTATAAACAAAGGTAGGGGAAATAATAGAGGAATGAAGGAAGGAGGTGATAGTGTCAATGTACTGGGGCAGGAAAATGCCTCTGCATGTGAATTTGAATCAATTGAAGCAGGAGAATGTTATACGTGCAATCAGTGGAGAAAAGAACTTTGCAGTGAGATGCCAGGTGATGAGAGCCAGGATAAGACTTTTAGCTATGTTGCAGTTACAAATAGACCACCTCCTTACAAGAAGGTGTGCAGAAGGATTGGCGAGAAAGTATTCGCAATAATCTCATGTCTTTGTGCTGACTTGAATTTAGGTCTACACGTGAGTCGGACCTGCCAGAAAGGAAACACAAAACCGTTGTTTGAACAAAATAAAACTTAGAGGAGACAGATAAGAATGTAACCCATCAACATAGATGTGATAAGATTAATTTGTGTTCACAGATAGCAGTGCCAAGAAACAAGGAGAAAAGGAGTAAGACCAGAGAAAGGGAAGGTCTTCGTGTCATCCTCACAGAAAGCTAGAAGAGGGTCAGAAGGTGGCAAAATGTGATTCAAAATGTGACAAAATGTTACAGGAACACAAAATGTGATTCAAAAGATCTCAGAGTCACTTGGGAAAAGGACATCCTGGGAAAAGGGGATGGTCTATGGCATCAGGAGCAGCTGCAGGTCAGGGATGGCAGAGGCACACACAGAGGCTTGGAGAGGGCTGCTGCAGACTGGTAAAGGCAGGTGAGAAAGCCTAAATCAGAATCAGAAGAGAAAGTTTTATTTTAAGACAGAATTTCTCACTTCATCTGCTCTGTATTCTTTCGTATTTTTGGCTTTCTGCACATACAATTTCCTACTTATATAACTCCTAGAAAGTGTGCAAATGGAGAAGAACTATTGAGACTGCAGTCCTACAGCTGGGTGAAAGCTATCGGATGTCTGCCACGTGCCCGCTGCCACGGGTCAGGATTCCTCACAGAACCACCACAGCCAAAGGGGCCGGACAGCAGCACTGCTCCTCTTCTCCAGCTGAGGACACCTCAGGGTAAGGTTATCTTCAAAAGGGGAGGGCTGAGAGCTTGTGTAATGCACTGGTTCTGTGCTATGAAGTCAGACAAAAGAAGCTGGCATGCAACAGCAGCTCAGGCTTTCAACTCTGGAGCCCCCTGGTTCAATAAGCAGGGTGTCCATGTAAGGGAGCAGCTATCACAGCTGCTGTGCTGCAGTGCCTCTGTGGATAAAGACTGACAAAATGGAACCTTTGAGAAGAAACCAGCTTGTGAAAATTTGTAATAAAACTAAAGATTGGCTTTTATAGCTAAATATTTGTGCTTTTACCTGACTTAATTTGAAAGGTTTTCTTCAATTTCCCTATTACTACCACTTTCTTAATGGATTTTACTAGTGTTGATGGGTTTTCTTTTAATGTAATATACTTGGGATCACAGTTTCAGCTAGTTATATAGTGAGAAAGGAGAGAAAGCTTTACTTCTCTCAACGTGAATAGAGCTTCAGTTACAGTGAAATAACTAACATGCACTCATTAAACTGGCATTTAACCCAATGACTCCATGGGTGTAGCTCCCATTACAATCATTTAAATGAATAGAGCTGCAAGCTCTGGACCAGTTAATGATGGGTGCTAATTAGCAGCAGTTGCACAGAAGAAGCCATGTTAACTGAACAGACAAATCTCTGCACTAAAAAAGCCATCAAGCTCCCACTTATAATGAGGTTAATTTAAACCCAGTGTTGAACAAGACCAGGACTCCAGCTTGAAGGAGATGCTCATCTTCCTTCTTCTAATTGCTAAAGGGAAGATAGGTTTTAGGTTGAAAACCTCCAGTTCTGAACCTCTTGTAGACCAGCCATACAGTTGGCCCTGTTCTTCTCTCCTAGCAATCAGTAGCAAAAATCACCCTGGCTCCATTGCTCCAGGGTTAGCCCACGTTGCTGATAAGTCCATCACAGAACAGCAGATGCAGGATTCACCTCACGTCACAGAAACTTGAATTCTTGGTAAACATTGCAGCTCTGGTGATGGAGTTTCACCTGTTCCTTGTTTGTAGCTTTCAGCTATGCTACATCACTTTTCTCCAAAGTCTCTGTTTAAGAAACCTCAAGTGCTGTATCGGACATAGTAATATAAAATCAGATATGTGTTCCCTGTTTCTGAGATTTCATTTCTCTGCTAAAACACGATCATTTTCTCTGAGCCTTTGGGCTCTCTCCTTGCTTGTTTTATTCTGTTTTTCACTCCACCTCAGTCTTGCCCAGAAAGCTTCTGCAAAATTACATGGGTAGCAGTCAGTGCCTGGTGTGGTACCACTTTACTTCTTCAGCTCTTTCATCTTTGTTTTCCTTTGTTTTGCTTCTCTCAAGTCTGTACCACTGGTTTTAAAGTCATCACTGAATATCTCTATGCAGCCAAAATGAGGTGTAAAAGCTCTTAGAGTGGCAATGACAGTGATACCATCAAGGTCTATTCCCAGGCATTGATGCTTGGCCTCACACCTGACACTTAGTGAAATATTCCACTAATGGCACAGTTTGTGAAAAAGACTAGAACTTAGTTCCCTCTCTTGTAGTATTTCCAGTTTAGTTGGACCAATTAGACAAAAAGATATTGGCATTGCAATTGGCAGATATGACTCAACACAACAGTAACAGAAGGGCTCTGGGGCCCTGGCACAGCTGCCCAGAGCTGTGGGTGCCCCATCCCTGGAGGTGCTCAAGGCCAGATTGGATGGGCCCTGGGCAGCCTGATCTGGTGGGGAGCAACCAGAGGGGTTGGAACTGGGTGGGCTTTGAGGTCCATTTCAACCGAAGCCATTCTATGACTCTAAGGGCTTCTGCATAGTTTTCTCTTCAAGACAATTGTTCTGAGCACAGTCATGCTTTTTAGAGGAACACTGATCCATTCGTACCAGCAGAGACCATTAGGATTAATGGTTAATGCTGAATGCAGGCTGACCTCCAGTGAGAATAGTTTCTATATTTGTCAGATTCATATTTGTTCATTGTTCCTTGGCATTAGCCCATTTCTTTGAGAGGAAGGATGGGCTGCTTTGCTTTATAGGATTTGCAAACACAAGTGGGGAAGTAAAGTGGGGAAGGTAAAAGCTTCCTAATGCCATCTGAACAGACCACAGATGTGAAGCAATACAGACCATCACCTCATTAATATTAGATCTAAATCTTTTTTGGACTCTCTGCTGACAGTTTGCCATGCCAAAACCAAATGTTGCTCAACTGGAATGAACAATATTGTGCTTGTTCACAGCTGTATTCAGAACTAGCAATTGCCTGTCACAGCAAGATGAAGTTAATGCCAGATGTTACTATCATCTCTTGCTGCAACTAATAATATGGTTCTAGAATGAAAACAATAACATTGCATTTGCTAAAATCTATAGAAGAGGTAAGAAGACAGATTCTTAGACGTTGGAAACTAGCACAAGATAGTTTGCATCAGCTGAGACTCTGGCCTCATCTCTATTTTAGAGGACCAAATTGAAAAACTAAATTAGAAACTGATAACTTAGGAGAGGAATGCAAATCCAATAAAGAATATAAATCAAAGGTTAATCCATTTTGCCAGAGGTTACTCTTGTATTAAAGAAGTTCTCAAAACATTTAAACACATTTGAAAGTAATCTTTGAAGTATCTGTAGGTAACTTTCAGTGTTTGCAACAGCTTATTTTGTACCTATTCAGGGACCTGTACAATTGAGTATGTCTGATACTGGGAGTGGGGAATTGGAAGAGCTGTATTTCTGCTTGATGACAGCAAATAGAGACCTACAACAAAAAAGACATTTTAAATGGAAAAATGGAAATAAAGCACTGAGATCCCTGCTTGTGAAATGCATGCTTGAGATCAGTTAGAATTAAATGATTCATTTTGTTAAAAAATAAAATATATGGTTTTCCATAAGCATATTTTCTTATTTTTCCCCAGACACTCCTAGACAGATTACAGAGGCAATTTTTAAGCTAATAAATAGGAAATCTTCTCAATACCAGTGAGTTTAGCTTCCCCATGCTCTTGAGAATATCTAGTCAAAGAGAACTGCCTAATTTATATTTTCTAAGTAGAAGATAAAGATAATTATTTTTAAGTGGAAACATAATTGCCGTCAGAAATTAATTCCAGTAGTAGAGAAAATCCAAGACACCAATTTACAATTTTTCAGACTTCTGTTTATTCAGGGATAAAGTAGTGAGTTGACCAACAACGAGGACTAACCAGAAGTCTGCTTCTGTTACAAGCGCCTATCAAAACTGGCAGACAGCTTTCTCGCAGAGAAAAGACCTCCATGACCTTCTAGGAAGGCTAAGGAAAACAGAAACCATAAGAATCATCAAATCATAGAATGTTTTGGGTTGATAGGACCCATAAAGACCATCTAGTTTCAAGGCCACTGCCATGGGTAGAGACACCTTCTACAAGATCAGGCTGCCCAGGGCCCCATCCAGCCTGGCCTTGAACACTTCTGGGGATGGGGCATCCACAATTTCTCTGCGCATCTGGGTGGTTCAAGGGCCTCACCACTCTCATAATGAACATGAAAGCCTCCTGGATTGCTGGTGTCCTGCCGTGTTGTCCCCCCAACAGATGTCGGGGTGGCTTAAGTCTCCCACGGGGACAAGGGCTTGTGAATGTGAGGCTGCTCCTATCTGCCTATAACAGGCCTTATCCACCCAGTCACTCTGGTCAGGTGGCCATAGCAGACCCCCACATAATGTCACCTGCTTGTGCCCTCCCTTTGATCCTGACTCGTTGTCTCCTCATTCACCCCCAAGCAGAGCTCCATGTGCTCCAGTTTGTCATTGACATAGAGGGTGACACCGCTTACACCCCTTCTTTGTTGTCTCTGCCTTTCCTTCCCGAAGAGCCTCTATTCTTCCATTCCAACCCTCCAGTCACAGGAGCCATTCCACCGCATCTCCATGATGCCAAAAGAGAAGGAAGGTGATGAGGAGGAAGAATAGCTAATACTGGTGGAAAAAATTGAAAACATAATAAAAAGAAAGAGGACAGAGACTACAGGCTCAAAAATTGATTGATAGGACACCAGAGTGTAGACATTAGGCAAAGCATGCCAGTAGCACCTACTGCTCCTGCAAGGTCTCCAAGGAGCTGGTGGATGTTGCCATGTGGTGCAATTCCCAGAGCCATGAATGGACAAGGCAAAGAAACACAGTTTGGAGCTACTCAGATCCCTCTGTATGGCTGCTTCTCATTTCATTTGACACTACAGAGCCCTCTGAAGACTACAGATGCTCAGATTGTCATGCAGGAAGCAGGTCACAACCCAGCACCCAACTGCTATTTGTGTGCCTGCACTGCAGTCTTGGCTCTTTTATCATCATTTCTCCCACCATATTTGCTTGCTGACATGTCCAACTTAAAATTAACAGAAGCTCCACCTGGTCACTGAACAGAGTACCACCTTGCCCACTGCTCATTCAGAAAAGCCCTTTATTCTCATGCTGCTGTCGTCACCTTTTGGCTTGCACTAAGAGGAAGAAAACCCTCTTTGTAGCATTTTCAGTGACAGTACCATTTTCCTTGGAGCTTGTTATACTTCAGATTTTTATATAACAGTTTCACAGACTCTGCCTGAGATATCTGGATATTTTGAAAACTGCAGAGCCTCCAAAATCCATTGTTAAGAGCAAATCTACCTTCTGACAGACTTGCATTTCACTGGCACCTGTTGTTGACATATAGAATAAAACGCTGTTTAAATCTTCTCCAGTTGTTCTCTCTATCTCAGCACTGTTACCATCCTGTAGTGCTCTGTTTCTCCACTCAGTATTTCTTAGTTTGCTTTGCTCCTGGTACAACTTAACAATTGTTAAATTACGATTTCTCATAGTTACGATCTCTCTCTGTTACCTCAGCAGCAACAGACTCCAACGAATGCAGCACAAAGAAATTCTGCCCCCAGCCCAAACCCACACACTTCTCAGGGAAGGCTGAGGACCTCAGTTTGTAAGGACATAAAGCAGCTTTATCAAAGAAGCAAGTCACCATAGCAACACGCGTTATAAATGAGAATGCACATTTTGGGGTGGGGCGAAGCAGGAGGTGCTGTTCAAAGAATGTCTTAGACTGTAAGCCTGTGTGCTTCAAACATGAATAGCTCTGTCTGGGAATACTCACGGTCTTTATTGCACACCCCTGCTTTCTGGTTTCTGAGCTTTTTTCTGCATTGCATTCCTGTTTGCAAACCTTTTCCTTTCACTAACAAGGACAAGCATCCTACCTCTGGTTTTATGTGAAAGTCAATGTCCTTTTGCTACTTTAAAGCACCCTGTTCCATGCTCACTGTTGAGCCTGTCAGGTGGATCAGGCTCCAGTTTGTTCAGGTTTTCTGCCTTGAAATAATGCTTCCACCCTGTCAACATATTCACATGGTTTTCTTCCAATGATTACGGTTACCTAGGAGAGTATTTCAGTTGCATTTTCTGTGCATTTCTCTGCCTGCTTCTTGATTAAAGCCCCTGCACAGCTGCAATGCCAGACAGCATTCTGCAAGCACACACACAGCTGCCTGCAGTCAGCTGTGTGCATTCTTGTCCAGGGAGGTATGGAATGGAGCCGGGCTCCCCACCACCTGTTGCAGCATGTTTTAGTAACTCAGGATGACCATATTTTCCATAGAAACAGAATTCCTTAGATATGATTTATCATAAAAATGCCCTTAGGTTTAGGAGCTGACACTTTGTTGCTTCTCTAGGTGGACCAGAGAGATGGAGCTCATCCACCATGGATGAACCAATGGGCAATGGGAAAAGTGTGAAAAGTTTGAGATTGGGTTTTTAGGTCAGAACTTAATTCTCTCAAGTGCAAAAAGCCCCTGGAATATTGGATAAACCATGGAGTACTTCATGGTCTCTATTTCCCCTACGTGAAGTGGTGACCTGACCACTTAACACAAGTACACTGTGAGGAGTTGGGCACTGTCAGCTCCGCAGTGAGGAGAATCTTCTCCCTGACGTTATAGATGTGAGTCTACACTCATTTCCTATTCAGATAAACTTCAAGGCCAATTTCCCTGCTGTCTCTGACTCCTCTTAGAATATGACATAAGATAAAAATTTGGAGTTATTGAAATGCAGAGAATAACGTTAAATTTTGAGCGAGTCATCCAAATTGATTTCCAGACTGATCAGCATTCATGCATAATCCGAGTTGTTTTCTTTCATACATTTACCAATTCTCAGCACTGCACTTCTACTAGAAAACACCTCCTGAGTCTTGGGAGTTCAGCTCCGTGTGCACGCAGCCAGAGACAGCCAGGCACAGAGAGAACCCCACCAGCAGAAGTCAGCTCACACCTCTGCTTTACATGTTTAGGATATTTCCACTCAGATAATTTCAGAAGCACCCCTGATGTATGGAAGTGGGATCTTCTTCCTAGAAAACCAGGAAAAAAAGCCACTTATGTCTAGTTTTCTATAATGTGACTTGAAGATGCCAGCGGAGAATGAAACATATTTTTAGTACTTTTCTCTATGAGTACATCAACATGGTTTTTATCTCTTTAACACAACAAGTACCTATTCTGTTGTATCAAAATTTCCACGTGATATTTCAGTAAAGCAGTAGATACATAAGAGATCTCCAGGACAAAAGCACATTCCAGTCTCTCAACTTTTATGTCATGTCAAAATAAAAGGAAAGCTCACAAGCAAAGGCACTGAATTGTTTTCTACCAAATACAAAGATTAAGGACCCTGAGCTATTCCACAGCTTTTTTTCTTGCCTCATTTTGTTCATGCTGTTGCAGATCCGAGGAGCAACTGCCCAGTGAAAGCTTCAACCATAATCACAGGCAGGAGGCATGGAAAAGCGATCATTGAATGCCATGACTTACAAAATTGTATTACCAGAATAAAATGTTTCAGTTAGTTTCGTCTCTGTTTAGTATTCTATTTTTAATACAGTTAGAAAGTAAAGTAAGCCACTTACAGTGAACCAAAACTTCCCTTGTTTCCATGGAAATGTGTAGCAGGCTGATCTGAAGTTAACCAGACTGGTAAATACAAGCTTGTTACAGCCAGCTTAATCCCCTCGGCCGCCTCTCGTGTGCACCATCACACGCGGGAACCTTTCACACTGCAAAGCACTCCTTAATGACAGCTGATTTCTAATCCAGTACAAGGGCTGAGCAAGAGCCTCTTGACTATGTGTAACAGAGATGGGGGCAGGGGGAGCCACCAAGCCACACACTCATTAGCTAAAAATTTTGTTTCAACAATGGGCCCTTTTAAAACCCTACAATGCAAAGGGTGCCCTGGTGTCTTTTTGTTATGTAGTCACTCTGCTTGTCTTCAGTGAAATTACTCCTGCTTTGTTCCAGGCTATGTGAGAGCAGAATGAGCTTTATTTATTTTTTTTTTGTGTGCTTTATTTGTTGAAGGGATATGGTGGATCACTATTTAAATGCTGATAGTGATGTTTGCTACAGAAATACCATACGTAATAAGTCAATAACACCCAGCAAGCTTCATGACATTTTGCAGGGGAGGGATGAAGGTGTCTTTAGAAATTTTGTAGGGGAAGGAAGTTATCTGAATATTGCTACAAAACAACCAATGAAACTCAGTCATTTGTGCTTACAAGAAACTGCAGACTTCACGCACATATCAATTTTTGGCCCACTCAAGGCAGAAACCTGGCAACAGAAAATGAGAAGCAAGTCCTATTCCAGCCAGTTTCAAAGTAAGTTCACCTTGGTGTGGCTTGGTGTCCCTTCACCCTTCCATAGACATCCTTGCCCCCACGCCAGACACCTCTTCCAGCTCCACTCCTTGCACCAGCATTGATGCTTGTCCGGTCTTCTGCTGAGGTCACTCAGTAATTTGACAGAAAATCATGCACTCTTTTGTTCAGTTATTTTATTTTAGCTCAGCAAATCAAATAAGCCCAGCAAGGGACCAGTGAATGCCAAAGCCAATATGCATGACCAGAGATGGGTGATCACCTCAACAGCAGCCATTAGATTGCCCCAGCTGTATATGTGAAATATATACATTAACTCACTGAAGAACTCTGTTATCCAAATAAAATCCACATTTAGCCCCAGATTGTGCCTAAATAAATCCTGAAAACTTACTTCTGCTATGAGCGAAGAGAAGGAAAAATACCAGTTGCAGCTCTGCGCTGTGCTGGAGCCACTGCAGTTTATTGAAGCACTTTTAACATATGGAAAACCTCTTCATCACCATTGCATTGAGGTGAGTCTGGAATTAGCTTTACCAAAAGGGCTATGTGAGGAATTCACTGTGCTCTGAAGTCCCTTTTGTGCTTTGGGAAACACACATTTCAACTTAGGAAAACACAGTAAATGTATTTCACTTCTAGAGATGTGTTGTTCAGCATTATCATTACTTTATTCAATATAACAGACCTTTTCTTCAGTCTTGGAAGGCCAACATTCTGGTAGAGAACACATAATTATTCATTCAAGTAAAATGTTAACTTTGTGCAAAGGCAGTTAAAAAACACTTCCATATAATGGACTGAAAAACCCAAAGCAGTGATGCTCTGTGGTTACCATGTGTCCACCTCAGACAAAACTAGCATCTGCAGTATTTGTGTCAGCAAGCAATACAGAAAAGCAGTAGTGAAAACTCCCAGATAAGCTGTCGATGAGATACAGATCTACCACCCTGACGCAGAAGTATTTATCTCCCAAGATAAATAAAATCCAGTAAACTGTGGGCAACTTGGGGGGAGGAAAGCAGTGAACGAAGAGAATAAATGTTTGTGTGTACAAGTCCTGGAAAGCAGGTAAATATCTTAAGCTCCTAGCCAAGAGGATTCAAGCCAGTGTGAACACAGCTGCAGAGAAAGGCTTATCAAATATTTTCAGCAGGAAAAAATGAGATATCTAAAAGTGAATCATAAAAGAAATTCAGATATTTCTGCTGTGTCATATGAGGTCAAGCTATTTGACATTCAGCAAGCTAGAAGACAACAACAAAACTTGAACTATCTTTTACTGTGACTTGAGACAGAGCAGAGCCCAGCCCTGACAGCAGTTGCACAAGAAACAGCTGGCAAAGACCCAACGAGCCTGAGCAGTCTCATCTCCTAGGATTATAAGTGTCTCAAGTCCTCATTTGGAAATGAAAAAAAAAAAAAAAAAGTAAAAAATTGAAAGTAATTTCTTTTCTGATGAAAGTTGTCTGAGTAGCAAAAACAGGAGAATGCTAATCTTGCTAGCATGCTGTATCTGCTACTCTGTGCAGAATAAAACAATATTTCTCCTAGAATACTTGTCATAAAACTAAACCTAAAAGATTGGGAAGGGCATCTGATTTAAAAATTTAAATTATAAATCAGTTTTTCTGCTGTTGAACCCATGAAAACAGAGGCACTGACTGAGTCAGAAAATGAAAAAGTTTTGGACAGTCTGAAGTTCAAGATGCCCTTTGGACAGTCTGACATTCTGCATCTTGAATTTGTTTGTAATTTGAACTTCTGCCCTGTTTTGAACAGTTACTCACTGAACTCGGAAATCAGCTAGGTGAACAAAGACCACATGAATCATTGAGCGTCTTAGAGATTAAAGCAATATTGAAGGGGACTGCCACGCAGTGGGCAGGGACACTAATGAGTTGCCACAATGGGTTTGATACACCAAAGGTCCTTAAGGAGTGAGAGTTCATATCCCTTACATCTACCAGGACCTTGAGATCTGTGAACCATTCACACCAAAGACAATACGGGTATTTTTGCCTCCAGAAAGCTCTCTAGTGGCATATTATTTTCTGAAGATCTCTAAAATAAGTTTTTCTGAAAGGACAGACTGAAAGAACTGTGTTTGTTCAGCCTTAAAAATCAAAGGCCAAAAGGGGCATTCATTGCTGCCTTCAACCACTTAATTGGAGGGTGTGGAGAAAATGGAGCAAGGCTCTTCCCAGAGGTGCACAGTGAAAGCAGACAGGCAACATAGGAAATTCCTAATCAATGCAAGGAAAAAAAATCACCATGGTGGTCAAATATTTGAAAAAGGGACTGGAGAGGTTGAAAAATCTCCAGATAATAAGACCCTGAGGAACCTGATCTGTGTTGGCCCCGCTTCAAGAAAAGGGTTGGGCCAGGGCCCTCCACAGGTCTCTTTAAATGTAAATTATTCATAGAATCATAGAATGTGTGATATTGTGTGATTCTACCTTATCAAAGTGGGCAAAGACAGTGTAACTGGTCTCCTCTCCTTCCTGCCACTTCCTTGGATGATGTGTCTGTTTGGAAACCAGACATTTTGCAACAGCTTCCTAAGATATGCGTGATAAAAAGTTGCTAATTTGTCACAGCATTTTCTTCAGAAGATTTCACCATGCCAGTCTGAAGCTAATCATACAAAGCTGAAATTCTATATTCAGAGCAGGTTAGAGAAATGTCCAGAGTGGCACCACCAGCACCAGGGCTTCCAGTGGATAATACTCAAGCCAATACAAATACTGCCTCCTTCCATGTGTTAACAAGTAAGGTCAAGTCCAGCTTGACTAGGTCACACAACTGACTTGAATGCATCCTAGGGCACTACTTCACTACTCCTACCGTGAGTCTTGCTGCACAGAATTTCACTGCTAGCTTGCCTCCCTGAAAATACTGTTTCGTGTCACAGTCTGCAAAATGGGCAATTCTGCTTCTGCTTCTCAGCCACAGTAACATATTCCTCCGTTTCTCCTTGTGCCAGCTTTGCACTCATCTGATCCTATGCTGAGCTGGCACAGTACCTATATTGCTGAGAAAAAAAGATGAATGCTACCTTTGACCATAACTAACTTGGCTCACTGTGGATACAGACCAGCAGCAGAGCTGGTGCAGGAGCATGGGACCAGGAGAAGGCACCCACACCTCCAGGATGCAGGGATCAGTAGAGTGACAACTTGGAACACCAGCTCGTGATGCAAATACTGCTCAGTGTCAAAGAGCAGTGGGAGCCTGTTCAGCCATGAGCCAGATGCACTGCAGAGAACACGACAGAGCTGGAAGCCTGATGCCAGAGACCTGCCTGGAATTGGCACAGAGCAGAAAAAACTGAGGCCATCAAGGCCGTGTAGTCTAAGTCCTTTAGAGCAAACTGCCTAGTTTATCAGGATTTAAGACCTATTCTGCCTCAGCTTTGCCTCTACTACCTAGCACTTCCAAGGTTCCCAACAAACCGTTGTACTTTCCATCTCCGTGTTAACTACCCACATCAATATCCTGCTCTAAATGATGCAAATGGGACTTTCAGCATAGAGTTCAAGAGGGCAGGGGTAGATGAATATAGTGACTTGTGGGAACACCAGGAGTCTGCCTGGCTTCTGGCATGCAGCCCAGCAATCCGTGTATTCAGAAGAGACCATTAGATCATTTAGGCTGACCTGCTGTATATCACGGGCCATTATATTTCACCATCTCATCCTTGCACTCAGGCCAACAAATATGTATCAGGTACAATAAACTGTTATTCCCTGTAATATTGCCAGCCTGAATGAATGCAATATTTTTTTCTGAAAGGATACCAACTCATACAGATTATCCTGCAGCCTGTGGTGGAAGACAGATTTGAGTAACCTGTGGGAGGGAGGGGGAAATATTCTGACTGCTGCAGGTGGGTAAAAGCTGCTGTTTACAGGTCCAATATATCTGATTAAATTGGCATCTTATGGCAAGGAAATATTAAGTCCCCAGTAGGGATGCTGATATAAGTGTTTTCGAGAATTTGCATTATGGCTCATGATTCAGTGCATGGTGCCTGCTTAGATTAATTACAATTTAATTCCAAATGCTTGATTAGTATTGCAATTTTGTGCAAGTAATAATGATGTATCATTGATGTATGGTGGACATAAAGATGCCCTATAGCAGAGATGTCAAGATTAGCACGCTCCTTCCCTAGCATCGCTCCCAGCTCACCCACATCACATCTTCAGCCAAGATCCAATTACGTGCCCTCTGCCATCCCCTGTCTAAGATCGACATGACAGACAGTGCTTGAGTGCTCAGAGCATACCTAATACAATTTGCAGAATTCCTGACTATGTGAGAGTGCTTGCATTAAAACAAAAGACACTGAGTGTTTTAGGGCATGAACCTTACAACAGTGCCTGCAAAGTGTCAGAAATCAGTAACCTCCAAAGCCAATGTTTGTGCAGCCAAGAACTACCTACTGGTCCTGCATTTTGCTCATGTATAAGAACGTGGCCATGAGCTGTGCCATTGTAACTTAGATCAGCTGTCATACCTAGCCCACAAAGACTCAGTCAGGGAATCATCTCACTTAACTATTGAGATGTATGCTAGAAACAGCTGAATTTGTTTTCACAGTGTAGAGAAACGGTCCCGCTGGGGCACAAAGCATCGAAACCTACAGTAGACAACTGAAAGAGAAAGGCAAATAGCAGTCTGGAAGGGCCTAGTCCCCTCAGTTGGCTCCAAATAACAGAGTGACCCACTCAGATGTAGGTGACAGTCCTGAAGTTCCAAGGGAAGAATCCCAGCCAATATTGTTGGAAATTGAGTCTTGCCTAGCTCTAGACTTTCACTGGGATTACTGTGTCCAGTTTCAGGCTCCCCAGCACAGAAGACATCGATGAACTGAAGGGAGTCCAGGGAAGGCCATCAAGAGAATCAGGCACATAGCATACAAGAAGAGGTCGAGGGAACTGGATTTATTTGGTCCTAGAATGAGAAGGTAAAGGAGAGAACTCACAGCTATCAGCTACACCCTGCTAGTAGAGGGTGTAAAAAAGATGCATCCAGACTCCTCCCAGAGGTGCAAAGGGACAGGATGAGAGGCAACAGGAAAGGCAACAGTTGCAGCAAGGGAAATCTTGGGGCGATATAGGGAAAAACAAATCACCATGAGCATTGTCAAAATACTGGAACAAGACACCAGAATGGATAGGAAATATTCTGCCTAGAGATTCTCAAATATCAACTGGAGATGTCAATTTGATCTTCAGATGAATTATTCTGTGATTTGTGGAAATCACTAGAGATTTTCCAAGATTTTACATAAGGTCTCAAGGCATTAGTCTGAAAGGCATGATATTTTTAAAAGCATAACTACAGCCCTTTTATTCATTTACTTGTGATGATTACTACAACTCACAGTTTCAATCTTTTCTCTATTCATGATATTTTAAATTATTTTTTTAACTGAAAACTGAGAGAGCCATGCAATCCCACAGCTCAGGTCCTTAAGAATCTAATATATACTCCATAAATAAAGTCAGAGTAGCTGGCAACACTCAGGACTGCAATTATCTCTTGGCATTGCAGATTATGCAGGGCAGTAGGAACAGTGCTGAGTTACCCTAGAGCAAGGTTGCTCCTGTCCTGGCTGTGGTTTTGCTGCAGGAGTGCAGGATGAAAATGTTTATTTCAGAGATGGAATTAGTACATGAGAAGGTCTCTACCACTACACCTACACAAAGTATTTCCAAACTAGTTTGCAAGTCACAACGCAGGTATACCCACCACATGGCTTTTGTCCGTGGCTCAGTGCATTGACTTACAGTAGAATCATAGAATCACAGAATTGTTATGGTTGGAAGGGACCTTCAAAGGTCATCTAGTCCAACTCCCCTGCAATGAACAGGACACCTACAGCTAGATCAGGGTGCTCAGAGCCTTGTCCAGCCTGACCTTGAATGTCTCCAGGTGGTGGGATCCACCACCTCTCTGGGCAATCTGTTCCAGTGCTTCACCACCCTTACTGTAAAAAACCTTTTCTTTACATCCAACCCAAATCTCCTCTCTTTTAGTTATAAACCATTTCCCCTTGTCTTATCACCACAGACCCTGCTAAAGAGTCTGTCTCCTTCTTTTCTACAGCCTCCCTGCACTGAAAGGCCACTCTTAGGTCTCCCTGGAGCCTTCTCCAGGTTGAACAGCCCCCACTCTCTCAGCCTGTCCTCGTAGGAGAGGTGTTCCATCCCTTGGACCAAACTTCACGGGTTCCATCCAGTGACTTCCAGTAATTGATTCCCACTCAGAACGAAACAGACCCCTGCTGCTGCCAGTTGTTTGACAGCTGGTGTGTGGTGCATTGGAAGCATGCCTGAAAGCTGGAGTATATTTAAAACATCACCCCCTTATTTGAGACATGGAGGCTCTATTTTTAGAGAAGCTCAACATTTACAGTGCTGATATGCAAAGGAAGAGCAGACCTTAGCTGTCCATTTGAGAGCAGAGCAACCTTTATATGCTTTGTGGGTTTTCTTTTCACAGCAGAATGAGAATGGGAATATCACTTTACATGGAAAGAAAAAAATATATTAAGATAAAAATTAAGATATCACATTTTGTTGAACGTTCAGTGTTCCCACTCACAAAACAAGACTATATTCCACGTTCATAATAACTTGAAGCTAACGAAGCACAGCTGCTTTATATGCTTCAGAAGCAGATTAAGACACAACAGGATGTTCAGTAACTATGTTAGAAAAACAAATTCCTTAACATAACTATCAGTTAATCTACAGAACAAAAAACCTTCCGCATACCAAAGCTGGCTCTATTTTCAATCTCTTCTTACCCTTCCTCTAGATTAACACATTCTCTTACACTGGATTCAAAAAAGTGAAATCAAGGATAGCAGCAATTAAACCTTGGTCTAAATCTTGTCCTGAGCTTGAATTTGCATCCTTTCTTACGTAAAACGTGCATCAAAGAAGTGATGAGAAAATAAACTTCAAATGCTACTACAGGAGCTACACAGAGTCATCAAAAACACTGACATCTATTTAGAGCACGTTTCTATTTAGGTCAATGTTGAAAATTGAAGCTGTAGTTACTAAATAAATAAATAAATGAATAAAAACAACACCATGAACACTTTGCCAAAGTTTTCCAAACATCTTTATAGCTTGTTTTTCAGACGTTAGTGTCCAATATTTCCTCAAAATAATGTATTTATAAGTTAAGGAAAAGGAAAGCAGTAGAGAGTCACAGAACTTTTGTAAATATTAAGATGAAAGTATTGGTAGCTTCATATTATCATACAAAACAGTCCTGGACTGTAGACATAATACATCTGACATTTGAGTCTTGCTTTGACCTTTGCAGCTCAGAAACTTCTTTTTAAAAATAATTCATGTTATTTTCCAACCACTTTTTAAATTGCCTTTATGCCAACACCTTTGATGTGCATCACCCCTTACCCAGCTGAGTTCAGATCGTGCTCAGTGTAAATCTGGTACCAGTGACCTCATTTAAAGTTATTACAAAGTTGCATAGGTGCCATTTACCACAGAGCTTGGGTTCTTAGCTACAGTCAGCATCCCTTTCAAACATCACATCTTTAAGATCTTGAGAACCTAGAGATCTGTGTGTTGCAATTTATTGAAATGCAGAGAATGTTGTTTAACTCCAACAAAAGCAGGGGTCTGTTTTAGTTTTTAGCTGGTTTTCCATTAACAATCCATACAGTTTGCACTGGCATCCATGCTGTTGGCAATGATGCTAATCTAGAGCAGATCCAGTGAAGTCACTGGATAAATTTATATGTAAAAAGGGCAAAAAAGCAGAAAGAGCGAGTCCCTGTGGAACACGCTGACCATGCGTGCTCACACAGTGAACCCACCTATGACTGCAATTTATGCATATTTAGAGCAGGAGTTAGCTGCTTTATGAGATGTTATTGGGGATGATGATAACATTAGGGAATGCTAGATCCTAAGGAGATGTAATGGTAGCAAGTGTTTGGTGCACTGGTAGAGCACTGGGTTGATGGAAAGGGCTCAAGATAAAAACTGTAAAGGCTTTTACTCATAGAATCATAGAACAAGCTGAGTTGGAAGTGACCCATAAGGATCATTGAGTCCAGCACATAGTCATAGGCAGATAGGGACGAAGTGGCTGAAGAAAGGAGAGCTCCATCCTCCTCTGATAGGTTAATGCACCTGTAGCAGAGATGGCCAGAAGCTGTGGGTGTCTGCTGCTCAGACCTCTCACCTCACAGCTGAGCTTTAAAGCAAGCTGAATGCAGGACTAGGGTCTGCATTTACATACTCCATTCCTATGTCCATCCCATTCAGTCATTCCTCCAGCATCTGCAACCTGGAGGAAGGAATCACATCACCATTCACCCACACCTGAAGGGATCATGAATCAGAGCCCCTGGGACTGCTTCGATCCAGTGGGGAATGCAGTGCAAGCCTGCAATCACTTTCCCATCATGACAATTTAGTGGTTCATAGAAATACGTGTTCAGCTGACTACACTCTTAAACCAGCGTGGGTGCTCGCAGCAGACAGAAACAAATTTATTTCTGATAGGAAAAAAAAAACAAAACAAGAAATATTAAAAGACAAAATATTGCAAGGAAAAGCAGGCAATTAAAATTTATTTCTTAAATGTGACAAGCCTTTAACTTAGACAGCCCTGCCACAACAAAGCCATAAAAGGAACATAAAGTGACTATGGAACTTCTATCAGAGAGCTAGGAAATTTCATTGAGAAAAAAACAAGAGCCTGCAAAATAATGAATCTTAGCTCCAGAACATTAGTAAGGTCTTTGGAAGTTTAATGTACTTTATAAAAAGCTAAATATTATTACCAGAGTCAGGGGAGACAAATCTCATCTGTATCTTCGTTTATGGGAGTGGTCAGAGGGGTAACCAGGAAATTGATTTCTTAAATGCTAGCAATGGCGAAATGGAAAATTTTCAAAATAACATTTATAGACGGTCTGATTTAATTCCCGTAGCAGTCCCAATATCTCCTGTATCCCTTTACATTGCTTTCTGGCCTCTGCTTTCCCAAGTAGGATAACAGGCCTGAAGCTAAGTGGCTGGAGGGATATATGTACAGAACTGCTGGTGCAGGCTCCCTGGAGGTGCCACCACCAACTCACTGCTCCAATTTCTTCTTCTCCAGCCCTCTGCATAGACCTATCCATAGTCAGTTCTGCAATGGTCACGTCAGCATTAGCACTCCCTGCAGAGTAAGTTTGATGTTACATCACTTCCACACTGCAGTCCTATTGGTGAAAATCTTCCCACATTCTTCAGAGCAAATTTGGGATACAGACATGGTTATGTCTTCTGGGTCCAGGGCTGATACTGATTGATTGATTCACTGATATAAAACCCAAATACACTGCAACATTATTGTAGAAGCCATTCAGAAGAAACAGATTTTAATACGTAGGTTAAATATCTAATCTTGTGTATGTATGTATGTACATGGAATAGATCTAATTTGTATAGATTAGGAAATGACACAGAAATTCCTTGAGCAGACAAATAAAAAGACCTATCCTTGTTTAAGGGAGATAAAAGGAAGCACTAATTTAATAATCAGAGGAAGCAACAACAGAAAGCAGTAACAACAGGAAGTTAGAATCAGGAGAAGAGGTAAAAGCATTTGCTAGAATGTAATAATATTTGTTCTTCTCAAAGCCCATTTGTCAAGACTTTCAATTCAAAAGAAGCATTAAATGGGGTCAGTGCCCCACATGTTATGCATTGCTGTGATTTCCTAATGTGTGCCACCACAGACCATTAGGAAAGGCTACCAGTTCCTCAGCTGACTCTCATTCAAAAAGATCACCATTTCTCTTTATCATGAAAACTCTTAACCCTGGAATGAGAAGGTAAATGGAGTGCCTATGAGCAGCCAAGGAAAAGGAGGAATACAGCTCCATCGCTGCTGCAGGCTGCATTTGGCACTTAAAAATTCACATCCTATTGGGACAGGCAGTTTCCTCTCTAAAGGCTTAGAAACCAGAACTGAGAGTAAAACTCTTCACACATTTACGATATTAGAGCATCAAAGAGTTCTGAGGATCTGACTCATTTTTCTTCACATGTAATGACGGCAATATTGTGACACTAACAGCTCCAATTTACTGTAATGGAATCCTCGTGGTACATGTGGTGGAAGAACACAGCTGCAAACACTTTCATGGGGAGTGTTATGCGTTTCTTTATTATTTAGGTTGGTTTAATGGCTCAATCCTCTTTCAGATGAAGATAATGGGAAGAAGAACTCCATTTACTTGATGACTGTGTACCCAGACATTATTGGAATCCACGATAAAAGGTATTATTAGTCACTTTTATTACTGATCAACATTTTCAAACTAGAGCCTGAAGTAAGTTCCAAATCCATATTAAGTGATTTTAAGTACATTTGGCCCAATTTGACATGGTTGCCATTGATTTTCTTGTAAGCAATCATTAAATATTTAAATAACTCTTCCAAAAACTGATCAAAACCACGGAAGAGATCCAGCTTTGATACAGAACTTTTTGTGCACTGAGATATTAGAAATTAGGCAGCTGCAAAGTTTGGTCCCAGCACAGCTCCCACATTCCCCAAAAGCTACAGAATGCAGAATCATTTGAAGACTCAGAGAATAGACCTTATGACACGAAGCTGTGGATGGAATTTAAACTGAAATAATTTATACCCCGTGTCTTATGTTATGCCAACCTTTAGTATTACTCCATAAAGTCAATCCTAACAGAAATGTGAATGTGTCAGCACTGCACAAGCACTGTCAGAACATTTGTCCTTACGCAGTTGCTGCAGGACTCTGACCACCGTCACTCTTCCCATACTAATCTGTGTGCCTTAGACTTAATGTAATACGCTATTTGCATTCAGAATTTCTCTACCAGCAATAGAAAAAAAAATGGGAGCTCTGAATTTATATGAAATTCTCAGGAACCCCAAAGGAAGATGGGGAAAAGAAGGTAAGAGGAAGCTGAGAACTCAGTCTCTGAATACAGAGACCATAGGAAGTGAAGTCCACCCTGCCCATTGCTTTGACAGCTGTAATTCTTCCTGCACCCTTCTGCCACTTCGAACACAGGGATGCCACTAATAACAGCTTTTAAGTAATTCCTTCTGCTAACTCTGCTTTACAGTGCCTATTTATTAAATTACTGCCTATTCTTTTTTATATCTGCTTTCAAAATAGAGGACCACAGGGATAGGATTTGTTAAAGCAGGAAACAGGTCATGGTTCAGCTGCCCCAAGCTATGTTGCAAACCAAACAAAAAGGCTGCTAAGCTGCCTTTCACCAAAATCATCCCAATTCAGGAGTATCACAAGTGCACTTCATGCTACAAAAAAAAAAAAAAAAATGTTACCAAGGAAATAGTTATTTGCTATTCCAATGCAAAGGCTGCTTATTGACATAGCCAAAGTTTATTATCATTACAGACTCAAGATTTAAACCCTTTAAATTACTTGGACAACATCACGCTTTTTAAGGTTGAAAAGTCTGGGTAGTTTTTTCCAGAGCACATCCAACCCCAACCACTCTTCCTTTCTCTTCTCTTCTCTTCATTAATCCATTGATAGGTGCTGCACTTAGCAGAAAACAGGCTGCACACACTTTCCCCAGAGGAGATGGTTGCCATTGGCAGCCTGCAACAGGGAACACGCAGCATCTCCGTGGTCCACAGAGCACTGCTGAGGGACTCTGCTTATACTCCAGAGAGCTTTGGTCTGCAGCAGGTCCTCCACTGCTTCCTAAATCCTTTTGCTCTTCCATTGTATCGTTATGGTATGTGAGGTTGCCTATTCTGACACCACAGAACCAAACAACAGCTAATTTAGCAATTCAGATGAAAGAACTTTTCATAGAATCACTAGATTGGAAAGGACCTCCAAGATTATCTACTCCAACCATCCTCCTACCACCAATATTTCCCGTCTTTCTGAACTGTTACCCAACTGCTATTTAATGACTGTTGGATGTGTTTTCTCCAAAGCCATGACTACAACAGAAAGGATGGGATCTTACTTCTCTGAGAATTCCTTCCTATTCCTATTTATTTTTGTGGTTTCCAAACTTTGTAATACACACCTCACTTTTCAGCAAGTCTCTGATATGCACCTTTGTATATACATATCTATATATAAATTTAAAAGCCTAATCAATCTGCAATGAATTCCGCTCAACAAAGTTGACCAAAGATGTACCATGCCAATATATGATTTAGGACCTGCCTTGCCACAGGTTTGCTAACAACACTTAAGATTATGCCTTCCAAAACACATCTGCTCTCCACAGCTCACAAGCAGCAGAAAATGGCTGAACTGCAGATTAAAGACATCAACAAGAACAATCATGACTACATTAGATACAAGAAAGAAATTCTTCACTATGATGGTGGTGAGGCCCTGGCAGAGCTGCCCAGAGAGCTGTGGGTGCCCCATCCCTGGAGGTGCTCAAGACCAGGTTGGATGGGCCCTGGGCAGCCTGATCTGGTGGGGGGCACCCAGCCCACAGCACGGGGTTGGAACTTTAAGGTCTTTAAGGTTCCTTCCAATTGAAACCATTCTATGAATCCATGGTTCTCTGACTCTTTGACACCATGATTCTATGACTCTGTGACTCAGCTCTATGATTCTGCTCAAGGTTTCACAAACCCAGGGATATACCCTGATTCTGGCAGCTGAAGTGCTGCTGAAGATGCTGCAGCACAGACCAGGCTCTCCTCTGTGCATTTCCCGTGTCACAGGGAGCAAAGTCAAGGAGGAGATACCAATCACTGCCAACAGCAATGCTCTGACTCCAACTTTGCGGTGTGATTGCTGTAGTACCCTGGCACCAGTTGTTTCTGCCGTAGGATGAGGTGGATATAACTTTCACGTTTTCCCCTACCCTTCCTTGAGTTATGACAACTGGCTTCTGCACAGCTGTCTCAGGGACACATCCTACTGACGTGCATCACCCTCAGATTTCACCTCATCCTCTTTGCACAGCACATCCACAGCCTGCTGCAGTGTTACAAGTCCTTGCACCACTGAGAATGCAGGAAGAACCAGCGTTTAAATCTGCAAAAATAGAAGAGGAGCACAGATCCGATTTTTTGACTCTCTGGTCTTCAACATCTAATGCTTCAAAATAATTGTGTTGCTAATTTGGCCCTTATGAGATTTGTCACACAGCTGAAATTTGAAAGACAAATTCCACCCTGCAGATTTAGTGAGTGAAACGGTCTGTTTGGTAGTGGCTTGGCAACGGCTCCTGAAAAAACACTGCATATACCCCAGTGGTGTCTTTTTTATTATTTTTTTCTGCTGAGAACTATCTTCTGACCATTTCCTACCTCATATTTTCCTTAAGAACTTCCTCAGTGCTGCTGATGAGCATGCTGGGCTTTGTGGTGCTGCATTCACATTTAGGTGCAGTCCTGACAATTCATTTCCAAATGGAGTTGGGTTTAACTGCTGGTGCTGAGACCCCCACACCAGCCCAAATTTCTGAGAAATCAACAGGCCACCATGAACAGCCTTAGTTCAGAGCCCCCATAGCTACATCATTAAATCTCAGTTTGGGTGGGGCATTGGCATTTATTTGTTTATAAAATAACAAAAAGGAACAGAGGAGGAAAAGAGCCAAATGAGTATGTCCCCGTGAAGACGGGTGGGTAGCCATTCACTGACAAACAGCACATTACAGTGTGTGTGGTATTCATTTCCTCATCTGGCTAACGATACTCTATCATTCTGTGTTTTTGGTACCAGTGAAGAATACTAATTACTGAATTGCACAAAGGTCCCTGCACAGTTACTAGACGCTAATGACCCCAGCTTACTACTCTGTGCTAGAGCTGAGCCACTGAGCTGCAGGGAAAGGCCATACGCACTTATTAATCCCCCTATGGAAGTTGCAATCAAAGAAGACAGCACAGTCTCCATAGAAACAACTGGAAAATCTCCATAGATATCTCACAAATATCTCAGACACACAGCATCAGGGCAGGGAAACGGAGCCCTGTGTGGAGGAATCGGGTCCTTTCACTTCTTTGAGGGATGTGGGAGGGGAAAATGAGTTGGATGGGACCCTGGGCAGCCTGATCGAGTGCCTAATTTAGTGGGTGGTAACCCTGCCCATGGCAGAGGGGCTAGAACTGGATGATCTTTGAGGTCCCTTCCAACCCAAGCCATTCTGGGATTCTATGATTCTAAAATGCACAGTTCTCCTCAGGGCAAAGATTTCAGGAGACAAACTCCGCTTTTCCGCTTGTTCCTTCTAAGAAGATAAAGCCATCTGCATGACAGGGAAACAAGGGGACTTCTGTGGGGTTCAGCACAAGGGGCACAGGGCAAGAATTGCTCTCTTCAGCAGCAGAAGAGGTGTCATGGTAGAGCCAGGTCATAAAGGCATCTGAGCCTGAGCCAGGAGCAAGGAGAAGAGGGCTGAGGAGGAGCTTCAGCAGGAGGACACCCACGTCCTCTGCGTCCTCTCATAAATCAGGCTTCCTCTGGAAGGCTCTGAAGGAGAGAGGTAGACCCATATTTGTGCAACGAAGCAAGAATGGACAAACTAGCAGGACAGGGAAGATGTTTAGGGGCAGAGCCTCCCAGCAGGACAGAACTGTGTCCACCATGGGCACCTGACCCTTCCTCCCCGGAGACACTTCTCAATTAGGTCTTTTCCTGGAGGATTTTTTCCTGCCTATGATCTCCTTGGTCATTTTTACCCATTAAACCTTTACTCCTGTACCTATGGTCCTCTGCTACCCAAAATATTTTTTCCTTCTTGCTATTTGCTGCCTTCAGGTTTTTCTAGATCGTTACTCTATCCCACTCGAGGCACCATCAAACCATACAAAATACATTTTTAATCCTTTTTCTCTATTAAAAAATCTCTCCAGCCCTTTCCTTTTTAATGACCCTTTCCTCTGAAATCCCTCCAATCCATTCATGTGAGTCTGCCCTCGATAAGCCCAAACCAGAGACACTGTTCCACCTGTGCCATCTACAGCTGGATTGTCACCTCCCTGGAAGATAATGTTTTTGCCTCTGTGTGTAGCCCCAAAATTACACTCTTTACTGCCAATACAAACCCACATCTAATTGGTTTCCCACTGCTATCTCTAGGGGTTTTTTTCATTTCTAGTGCTCTCTAAGTATCTCTCTCCTGCAGAACAGCTGAGTCTCAGATTATTTTTCCCCCAGATGTATGAGACTGCATTTTCCAAGCTGAATCTTTTCTGCTAATATTATTCCCTATCTCTAACCTTTACCCCCAGTTCTACTACTTTCACTCTCGTTAGTCTTCCCAGCTCCTCGCAAGGCAGCATCCTCTGCTCATTTAGGGATGCAGCACACCCCAAGCAGAAAGCAAACCAAGGAACACACTGTGACTTGAAGCTGGCAATTTGTTCCCATGTGAGAGGCATCTGTTAGCATGTATATATAAATGGCAAATTATTTTCCCCTCCCAGCTTGCTGCTTGTTTCTGGCTGGCATGCTGCAAAGAAGCAGAGGGCTAAAGCTGAAGGTCTCTCCCTCTCTTGCTGCCAACCCATCTGTGCAAGGAAGCAGAGCTGCCCCACAGCGGCTTGTCCTCCTCCTCCCAACCATGGACACTCACTCGTGTGGTCTGCATGGGGCCGATGATCTTGCCCCCTGTTTGTGGTTTCTTACAGCTCACAGGAGAACAACTCCACAAAAACAACCTGAACACAGATCCCAGTTGTGTCTCTCCAGGACTCCTTCCCATTTGTCACTTCTCCCTCTGTTTACCAGAGGCGGTATAACTGCACACAGCCAAGAACTCCTAAATTTGCTTCTGTGATTCAATGAATCAAAACTCTCCTTTGTGAGATATTTCTTTCTAGAGTGATTCCCTGTCTCTGTACAACCTCCTGCAGGAGTCAGTGAGGGTGCAGGTGTTTTCTGATCTTCATGCTATCATCTCCCATCAGCACTGTGCTCAAATAGACGGGCTGGATGTACTGATTTCAACTGCTATTTGTATGTTCTCAGTCTTGCTCCGTATCTTCCCTATCCAGGGAACAGAGATTTTTCTTAACAGTTGCTCTCAGGATGGACTAGACAGCATTGTGCTCAGAATAATATAAATAAAAATGCAGACAAGAAAAGTGATAAAGTTTAAATCCTCAAAGTGCAACATTAATTCCAAGCACCAGGTATTAACCTTTTATCTATTTTTTCTGAAATCTCACTTCATCTTGGTGTGGAAGCAGCCAGCTATCCCCATGCCAGGACAACACACAGAATCTCAAGTCGTGTCAGAGCTCCCCACTGAGTTCTGCTGCATTCCTGAAGCTGTCAGGGGTATTTCTGAATTTCTCCAAGAAAGGCCAGTGATAAAATTTTCTAGAGATTTCCTTTAATTTTGGTACAAAAAGCCACATTCTGAAGGCTACAGGCGGCTTCTCTCCTATGGTCCCTGCATGGGCTGTGGCAGATCTCAGCTCCCAAGACGAGCACCACGGCATTTGATCAGGTTGTTGGGATGGGATGGACCCAGAGGCAAATGCCTCTTTGTGGGTGCTGCTGCCTCTACTCCAGACGAGAAGGGAGTGCTGCCATGCTAGAAACAAGTGAAGGAGAGAGGAGGAGCAGGGGCAAAGTTGGAAAAGATTGGGAGAAGGCAGGGAACAGGCTGAAATCAAGAAATGCACTTGGGCAGAAAAATGCATCTCCATGGCTCTGCCAGCCCAGACCATGTACTTCCATGTGGTTCTTCCTTGGAATTTCAGGTATTCCTGGCTCCTTTTCCCAGGAACAATGCTGCTCTGAAAAGACAGCTAAAAGCATAAGTGTCCTCGAAGGGCTACAGTTCTGAAGAGCTACAGCCACTTATTTCTGCAGCCAAATGTGATGGATGAATGCATCTAGCATCAGGTCCTTGGAGCTGCCCTCCGTACCTCTGGGGAAAAAGAATGCAAATTACCAGCAAAACCCTCAGGTGTCAGACATACGAGGATAACAAGAGTGTTACTAATGCCCTAAGCAAAAAAA